>JARHVA010000712.1:4065000-4075000 GCA_037957365.1 Torreya grandis | reverse complement strand
GTTTTATTCTTGAAGCACCATCTCACATTACAATCATGTGACACATAATGAGATTTAAGTGGGGAATATGTATACACACAATATTTTTAAACTTTTATCACTTATTGACACATTTTATCTTGCAATAGCCCATTTAGTATCAATCTCTCTAAGTGCACACCTTAAGGGGTACACTAAGAAAGTGGTGGGTAGACCATTGGTGCTTTGTAGGATTATTGTCCCTTTTACCATTTGTTATATACACACTTATCTCATGAAAAACTTATCCCTAAGCTTGTTATTCTTAATTACACACTCCTCCAATCATTTTATACCTTTTATCCCAATTTGCCTAGCCTTGACCCCCTTTCAATAATTTTCTATACTAGGTCAACTAGGTCGACCGTGTAAAGTTTTGGGTAAAAATCATTTAAGGTCTAGGTCAGCTCTTGGCTGACCTAACATGTGACATAGTGATTGATTTTCCATTATTGTGCTGGGTCAAAAAGGTTGACCATATCAATTAAAAATTTTGGAAGGGCTTAGGGTTAAATCCACCTATATATACAAGTTCATTTTTTCATTATTTAGAGAAGAGAAGTAGGATATATTATGCATTTTCTTATTGACCATCCTACTTGATAAGCAAGCTTAGGGTTTCATACTTTCTTTGAAGATATAAATCTTGTCTTGTGAATAAGTATTTTATATGCATTTATAGGTTGTGTATCCTATATCTTATTTATCTTTATCATCCTTACATACCAGAACAACATCTTGTGAAGTACTTTGGCTAATGGAGAGATTGAGGCTCAGTGGGTTTTGCTTCAAAGGCAAGTATTCCTAATTTTGTTTCTCCTTTGTAATAGTAGATAGATATGAATTTGTAATTATCTTTCATGAATTAGGATTTAATATACATTAATGTGAGTATATGCCTTATATGCATGTTTACTTTTATTTTTTACTACCCCCACTTTGTGCCATAATATTTGGTGAGCACTAGATTAGATTTTTAATTTACTTGTTATTAGTTTAGTGAATATAAAACATAGGACTCCCTTGGGTTTATTACATGATTGTGTTTGACCAAAGGCTTTGGAATACTCCCTAGCATGGTTTATTATGGTAACATATCCTCTAATTAGGTCTAATGGATCCCCATAATTGTCGTGTTCCCAATTATCTAATGTGTCCCCAATCAGAATTGTATGGTATGATCTATCTTCTCTGAGTTAGGATTTATTTATAAACATGATACATTTATAATTGAATATAATGTGGACATCAATAAATATTAAATAAAACTATGAAATTATAATCACTATTACATATGTTAGTCATAAAAACCATATATACTCATCTATCCAATATTAGATCACTCATACATGTAAACTAGAAAATACAATGAATATACAATGCATATATCTATAACATTACTTTAGCCAAACCATTTTATATATATCAAACATGAAGTGAATTTGGGTCATAGTCCACACCAATAATACTCTCTACTATAATATACAGGCAACATTATCCTTATCATTAAACAATGATGAGTGACTAGTAAAGAGTCTCCCTACATGTCACTCATCATCCTTTAGTGAGAAGGATGACTATTTGGAAGAAATCAAAATCATCATCAATTCATAAAATAGCCTTATATGAAATATTAATATGATACTATTTATAATCCCTTCACACAAATTTACAAGAATCAAAACTTTTATTAACTAATCAAACATTTCACTAACCTCTTTTATAATTTCATCATACATACTTATGCATTAATGATAATGCTCTTACTTAAAATTATAAAGAAAATACAATTTATTTTCAATTTAAAAAAGTATAAATGTGTTTTAAATGAATAATTATTCATAAATATGTATGATTTAATATTAAATTAAATTTAAAGTTAATTACCATTCATATTTATAAATACAATGTCAACTGTAGAGGTGTAACCTATGACTTATTAAGTATATTATATAAATGGTAATTTTATCAAGTCTATAGATTCCATATATTAAAAAATATAACATACAATATAATAACCAAGTTTATTATATTTTTTAACTATACAAGTCCCTAATATGTCATCCAAATGGTCATGATCATCACCTATAAATATAATTTATGTATATTTCATTTAAATTATCATTAGGAACTACATGTAATTATTTTACATTATATCACTATATAAACCATGGTAAATATCACTCATCATTTTAAATAATATAGGAAACTTCCTAGTAATAGGCTAAATCATTTTTAGTATATATATTTTAACATTCACCATCATTTCACAATACACCATGTTACGTAGAATACAATGAAAATGCACACTTGTATTAATCATTAATTTTTTAGAATTATCAACAGTTACCTAGTATATATCCTATCAAATGCCATATATTTTAATCAATAACTAACTTTCCCAAAATAGGTCCCAATTATGCATAGCTCTGTAATGATCATTAAATGTGATTATTATTATAACTTTATCAAATATAAAAGAGACTCAAGTTTCATATAGTGAATTGGATTCTCCTTGGATAGATTTATAAAAAAAAGTTTGTATACAACCATATTATACCATAACAAAATTTTCATACAACCACATTATACTAGAATAAGTTTTTCATATAACCACATTATATAATTAAAAAAGCTGAGACCACAAACCCTAGGTATGCATGTGGTTTTTACAAACACATACAAGTCTAGGTTGGTCTCTATTAACCCTTTATAATCTATTTAAACCCTATTATGTTCAAATCCTAGAGAAATTTGATAAGATAATATACATATTGTTTATTCAATAAATTAAGTTTATGTAAAATGTTTTATTTGGAGGACCCCATCTATGTGTTTGTGGTTGAGATATGTCTCTCACATCCAAGGCCACATGAGGTATAAAATCCAAAACAAAATCTTCATAACACCAACTTTCCACATACAAATAATTATCCAAATAATTATGTTTTACATTCAACCATTTTAGTATAGTTTAGTGTTCCTTTTCAATGTCAAGCTTATAAACTAGAAATCATGATTTCAAGAGGAAATAAAGTTATCGTTTTCCATAATCATTGAATTTAATGGATTTCAAAATGAGGGTTTTCATTATTAGTATTGAAATGTGAATTAATATGGGAATAATATTAATTTCAACTTATTATAAACCTAAAAAAGTAAGAAAACCCATTAAAATCCATCATATATTTTATAAACACTATTACTTTCCTAGAAAATATAAAATGACACTTGGTATTTGCTTCAAAATGTTTATCCTTGATTGTTTCTTCCCCTTTCTTCCTCCATAGTTGATAGTTTTCTCCCTTTCAATTTTATTATTTTATGTTTCTCTCACATAACCTCTACCTCACCTCATTTTCATGCCTAATATATTCTTTCCACATACCCCTATAGTTAATTCTCTCTCTAATAAAGAGCATTAAATACATGCATTTAATGTAGATAAAGTTAATTTCAAGTTTCTTAGTAGAATTGGACCATCAATTATTTGAAAGGTTTTACAAGACAAAACTAACTCCAACCCAAGTTACTAATAGTCAAAACTCAATAATTTCCCCCTAATATTTTTGTTTTGCTACATGTTTATTTGAAACCCTAATTCAATAATGATATTTTGACTTATCCAAGATACGTATTGTATAATTATTGTGTATCCCATCTCCAAAGACAACAATAAAAACTTTTTAACTTACCTTTGTAATGGTTTCACAACATTTAAAAGGTCATGATATGCACATCACTATGGTGTTTTAGTGTTTCCAAGGATTCTAATGACCATCAAAATAATTTTTTCAATCATGTCACTCTCAATAAAATACTTATTATTAAAAAATGTTATGCATTAAAACATTATTTTAAATAAAAATATGTAGGTAGTATGGTAATATATCTAAAAAATAAAGACAAGTATCCAATCAATATAAGGATCTACTCAATAAGAAGGAGTAAATATGATCATATAAGTAACACAAGAATAAGACTCCATAAGCAAAAGTAGTATGTATGAAACATGATGGTATGGAATCCATAATTAAAACAATAATATAATTTTGTAAAGACAAAGGGTAATTTAAAAGTCATATAAAGTAAAAAAAAAACACAATTATCACAATAAAAATATGGTTGTCACACAAAAAGACCCAAAATTACATATAATTTGATACCACTCAAGAATCTAGTTGAGTGTGTGACTATTATTAATTTTTTATCTTTCTACCCACAACTACCATGATCTTTCTAATTCTCCCCTATGATACCTCCCTTAGGATTATACTACAAGTTAATGGATAAGATATCCTACATCCACCTGAGTCAAATAAATAGGGTATTTAGTATGTTATCATCATAAAAAGGTAAAAATTATTAACATAAATTAATTCATTAAATGAATCACTAAATTTATATCAAAATATTATGATAAAGTAATCACATCCACATATAATTCCATAACCACTATAATGTTGATCACCTATTTAAAATGTTAAGCATCATCATCTAGTAAATCAAATCATTAAGAATATAATAGTCTATAATATCTAATGCTAACATAAACAAGCACTGTCATTTTTATCACTAGGGTGAAGTGGTACGTGACACTTGGTTGCATCAACCAAATAAATATATTTATTTTGTCCCAATATCTAACTACTTTAATACATTGGTATACTTGATATATTATGATTTTACCCATTTCATTTCTTGACTACATCAATTTTGATGATACAGTCTCATTTCAAACTTTTTCCTTTTCCAGCATGTAATACATCTTTACTGATCTCAAGTAGAGAACCCTTTAATATATGGTATATTTAACTGATGTCAACAAAACTTTTGGATCTCATTTCCCTTACACTATTATGAAATACAAAGACATGACTATTTTACATGTATCTACTAGAACCAAGAATTATGACCCAATTATTTCCAAAACTCTTGATCCACTTCACTATCATCCACACATGATTATTTTAGAGTAAGAGAGTGAAATTTTTTATTCTCTTGAAATAATCATTTAAATTAATGACTATCCTAATAATAGGGGAAATGACCCTTTTGTGATATATCATATCATGATAGGCCCTCATGTGGATACTTCTCCTTCCCATAGACATAAAATTTCTACCCAATTTGGATCAAGTCATTTCAAAACTTCCTCTCTCCCTTCTTCCTCTACCATGCCTAATATTTCTACTAAAATTTTGGGTCTTTCTTTTGGTGGGCCTACTCAATTTACCCATACCCATGTCAATGCCATAAATATTTAATCTTAAAAAGTTACTAAAAAAAATTTAATCTAAAAAAAATACCCTTAATTCTCCTAAAATCTTATTTCAATCCATGAACCAAATGGGTACCTTCTAGATATATAATAATAATCAAATCATGCCAATAAAAAGATATTTTTTCCAAATGTAAAACTACTCTCACCAACCTCAACATGTAGTGAAAAATAAAAATCCCCATGTCCCCTACCACACCCCCCCCATTTATATATTAACATGATAATATAATTCCCCAACCTCCACTTCTTATTAATGCAATCAAACATCTTAAAAACACCACTAGTTCCTAAAATTATAAAGATACACATAGATTGTATCATTCCTTCTATTACCTATAATAGATCCATGATCCCACTTTACATTTTAAATATTTTGGTAACAGTTATACATATTATATTAAGATAAACACATTTGTATCCACCAAATGTCAAGCCAAAATCCTTTTAGGTGATGCCCAATATTTGTACAACTAACTCAATTCTAGCACTATCTCTAGCTTATAAGACTTAGTTAATGCATTGGTTCAATAACTTTAATCCAGTGATGTTCTTGAAAATATATTATCCCATTTAATTAATTAAAAATAGATAAAATATGAAACTACTAAAACCTTTAACAATTTTTGGAAATTCTTATCTAACAAGGCTAAATGAAACATGTCAAAAGATAATATATTTCACCTATTTAACAATGCTCTTCATCCTAAACTACAATGTAAATTAAGGAACATCTCTCCAAAATAATTTTAGGAATCCATTGATCAAGTTATATGTCAATACTTCCTCATAAGATAATTCAATCCTTCCTAGCCTAGATCTAGAACTTGTATGCTTATGAAGTCTAAAAACAAACATGGTACCAATGATGGTGTCATATATGCTTAAGACTCCACACACACCATACATGCTATCCTCCATTATATCTTAGTTGAATTGACACTTTTCAAACATATTATGATAATTCCCTTTTAGTATCCTCCATACCCATCAATATATGTGAACAATGTATAAGATTATAAACCTCTTTCCTTATCTAAACTTAGGAAACGCATTTATAAACCCTCAATTAGATACCTTTATCCCTCTTACCCTAAAAAGCATTGGTATTATCTCTAATTTTTTTTGGTATCACAAAACTTGATGAAATTTCCATGACACTTATAAAAAGATTTAGAAACTTTTTCTTTACTATATTTTTATTACTAACTTTGATCATGAATATATGATTCAAGAATCTCAAGAAACATATGAAAAGGTAGCTAAAGTCCATGACTCCAAAGTCAAGCATGAATCTCTTTATTAGGATAATACTCACCTTTACATCTATAAAAATCTACTTCCTAAACATACTTAACCCATCAACCAAATACGAATCAGGCTACTAACACTAATGTTATCAAAACCCTAGTTAGCCCTTTCTCTTCTACAAATGAAGAGAACCTAGTTAATGTTAAAAATATGACGTGAATAGTATCCTAAATTTACCCTTATGTTTTCCATACTCATATTCCTAATCCTAATTATTAAATAGTTCAATATACCTCTTTGTCTTAGTATATGAATGTTGAGTATGATAAAGTTATTACCAATAAAGCTATCCCAAGTGCATCAGCTAGTTTGATGTAGTCTTCCTTTTTAATAATTATTTTAGAGTGTATCATCCACCCTAATATAGTCTATTATTATATCCCTATTTTATTAGACACCCTAATATAATTTTTTCTCATCTTTTTATTGCTAATACATTATCTAGATTGATATAGTCAACCATATCCATACCATAACTGACTATATCAAATAGATTGAAACTTTTAGTCATGTTTCAAGCCTTTTACTACTTATAAAACATTATTATTTATTAAAATAGAATTACTTAGTCACATACTTCTACATCAACTAACTTTATGTAATTTTTTTCTTGCTCATATGTACCACCAATTATATTGGCCAACTCAATGCAATTTGTTCTCCCCAACCCAATTACATTGATTAGGCCAAAATTACAAAGCATTATTTCTTAGTTGGTTAAATTCACTTCATCCCCTCATATATTTGATATATATCATAATTACACACCCTTATCTTATTTTTATGTATTTCTCATATGATTTAATGAATGGGATCCCATTGCATAATTTTCTAAGTCCACTCTCAATTTCATTTATTTATTTTATGTGTAGTTTTCCACATCATTGTAACTAATTGATGCAAATCCTATTTGAAATAAACATCCCATGACCTCCACCTATAATGCAATGTCTATTCCTATTCTTAGTATCATACAATAATGTGAAGAAATATTAATTCATGTTAATGTTACTATGGATGCTTCTCTCTCACTTAAGGTTTATATTGCTTCCATTATCCCTAATAAAATACTATTTCATATATATGACCCTCCCATTTTCATTAGTTTCCAAGTTAGTGACATACAAGTTAGGTGTGCCTTAATTTATTAAGGATTTGGCACATGTCACTTCCATCAACTTATTCAAAACCCTTAGATACATTTAATTTAATCTTAAGTTTACCCAAAGTACGTGCCAAGGCTATGATAAAATAATAATACCTTCTCTTATCTATGTTTGGATTCCAATCATGATCCCTCTCATTATGGTTATATTTAAGGTCATGATATTTGAATTTCAATTATCCTATAACATTTTAATTGGTTAACCCTTGACTCATCACATTATATTAGTCACCTCTTCTACATACTAGTGTGTAAAATTTACCCACAATGGTGCTATATATAATATTTAAGGAGATAGTAACCATTATAATTTTGAGAAATTACAAGCAAATGGTGTATTTCAAATACATATCCTTGATCCTTTACCTATAATTTCCTTTCATAAATCATAATGCTTTTTCTATCCTCCTAAATATAACTAAGGATATAATGGCCACACCGAGTCTATGTGAAAAATACAACCTATCTTATTTGACTCTAATGATGATGATTTTGATGGGATTAGTCTTAAAATCAAATTTTTAGACCTTATATTTAGTCTCATCACTTAGTTACCCCTTATTTATGTCCTCATTCTCTCAAAAATTCAACTAACATTATGTGGTCATCAAATAGTATTAATTCAAAATATTCAGCCTATACAACCTCACTCAGGAGATCTTAACAAAGTGAAATAAAAATTTTGCACAAGTTTTGTGAACATAATCAAGCCATAACATTATTATAACTTCCCCATTAGCTGAGGTTACTTTACTTGCATAACTAATTTAATCTACTTACACATTTATTTTCATATAAGTCTAGTTAGAGATACATCATTGTGTCATAGGATTAGCCTTTATAACCCTTTAATTTTGGCATTTTCATTGTATGTAACCCTCTAATATATCTTCAAAATTTAGTTGTGTTTACTTGAGAAAAATGAGTATCACATACTCTATTTTATTGACCTTATTAGAGTTTAATACTTTTTAGATATGATAGTTGTAGGTGAATCATAGCTTATGCATACATAGTCACCTTTTTCTATTTTCAAGTTTTTAATAAATCTTATCCCTATTAGGGTTTAAATAATGGACATATATTTAAAAGTCTTTCACACACTTTCAAAAGTGAAAAATTACATATAAACCTAATTCAAGCTATCAAAGGTGATTATAAATTTTACTTTTTTTTCAAAATGACATAAATGTCCATTAGGAATAATTATGACTACCAATATTTTCCTAATTTTGTTTAGCCTATCCTTCCTCATTTTCATCTCCAGCTTCTAGGGATTTGTATATCTTGTTCTTGTATTTATTGTTTCTACCTTTTTTCTTCCATATAAATTCAAATTCTAAGTATAAATAGATAATTTTTTTAGTTATTTCTAATTTTTTAATTTAATGAATATAGTTCAAATGTATTTAATATATAGAGAACAAATCCTTCCTTAAGAATAACTACCCACATATCCATACCTAAACCAAGAGAGGGGGAGGGAACTTACATACAAAAAAGGATAGACATGAGAGTAGAGAGAGAAACAACCTTGATCAAAATGAGGAACCACATAATACAAATACCCTCTTATACATTCTAAGGTTGTGTCTAAGGAATCAAGGAGTAAACTTAATACAAATATGGTACAAATAAAATTCACTAGAAAGCTGAACCAGAAATGTTTCATAATGCACTCTCTCTTGCAATCTTGAAAATGATTTTTTTAAAGCATATAGATGAATATAACATGGGAAATGAATGTATTTATGGCTTTGGAGTGTGAAATGTATAATATAAAATATGACCATATTACATGATTAACTTTCAAAATATTTATCTATAGAAAGAATGCCATAAAATCATAGATCAACCTTAAATTCAAAAGGGGAAATCCTTTTAGCAGCAAGTGTGGAAATTATCAGGGGTTGATATTTTACAAAGGCTATATGATTTATAAAATAAAACTAATAATTCAAAAAATCCACATAATTTATCAAAAGTTTATTAAGGTCATATCAGAAGAGGTCATGAATAACACTATAACAGTGTTGGCCACCCAATTCGTATGCTTAATATTCTTTCACTCAATATTTTTCTATAATAGAGCTTTAAAAAAATAATCTTTTTCATTAATATTTCATCACCTTGTCTCTAGTTCAACAAGTCTTATATATGCTTCCACACTATATTTTTATCATGAAGCTCACTTTCAGCAATTAGCTTAGGACAACCACCAAGGG
>JARHVA010000712.1:4055000-4057500 GCA_037957365.1 Torreya grandis | reverse complement strand
AATGTCATTCTATAAATAAGATCACCAAATGAGTTATGGTATGAATTATAAACATGATCAAGGTCTGCTCATCCCCTCTAACCATTTTTTACCCTATACATTATAAAATAATTAAGGCATACTCAACCACATCAATGGACACATAAGGTCTCACATAAAAACTAGTTGATACAGCCACAGATCATTGATTGAAGGCCAAGAAATAATTTCCAACCATATTAGGCGAGTGTTTTAAAGAATATATTGAAAAGTTTGATCCAAACAACTATGTCCACTCTACATCAAGAATATCAATTAAGTTAAAAAAGCATAATTAAACTAAATGTAAAATCCATGCCAAACCTTGTACTATATCAAAACCTGGTCCCTAAGTTACAAACTCATTCAATATGGGTGCATATCCTTGCACTCATATTAAATCATAAAGTCAATTGGTACCATATACATCATATATTTAAGATGATTCATGATCAAAGGAAGTGTTATAATAACTAGAATAGATAAAGTAGCTAGAATATGTGCCACCAGAATAACTAGCACAATTATTTTTAACCTTATTTTTGTGTAGAGAGCACGGGCATTGAGAAGGACATACGTAAAAAATACTAAAAATGCCACCATATTTATAACATCTTGGTTATTTCAAGTGATTTTGAGAACTAGAATATGGATAATCAATGTTATAACCACTAGACTTAGAATAATGCTTAAATTGATGTTTGTGTCTAGATAATTTTGGAGAATGTCATGAACAATGTCAATGAGAGTGGTGATGTGAATATATTATAGAATATTGATGAGAGTGTTGTGTATAATGTTTTAGATATTATTTTAAAAAATGTTTATGTTTATGTCCCTTTGTTATCTGGCATTTCCTATTCTCTGTGCAGTATGCATCTTCAATAGGTTGACTCTTATTCTTGGAAATTTATCAATCATGTTGAGGAATCAATTTAAAAATAAAATAAAATGTTTTTCTAGTGATATTATGACTAGGCTGAAATATTTGGACAAAATTGGTTTAAATAGAATGGAAGCCATTCAGAGTTACATAAAAGAACATGTCATCGTCTCTCTTTCTACATGTAGTATATTAATCTTATTTCAAAGTTTTCATTAAGATATGTATTTAGATAAGTCTTTGTAATATTTTATTTTATTGTTTATAATCTACATGAGAATATTAGTCTTATTATATATAGTTTGTTTATCATACAAGTCATTTAGTGATTTCTATGCTTTCCACACCTCAGTTTTAATAGCTTCGATATGAATGATAACTTGCACAGAATAAGATTTATTTAATAATGCAAGTGTTCTTTTATCAACTTATGTAATTAAGTAAATTTATCTATTTTAGTAGGAGGTGTAGGTTGGTTTTTAATGAGTCCCCACAATTTGTAAAAAACCAAATAATTATCCATATTCATGTTCCAATACTTATAGTTTTTAGGAGTGAGTCACCTATTTTATGATATGAGACTGATAATCTTTGCCATTGTGAACAAAAAAAATTAGATAATACAAATTTTTATCAAGGATTTACCTTGAACCTCAAGTAAAACCTAGATACCATATGTTTGATCCTATGACTTATCAATATTTACATGCAAGAGTCATAAAAGGTACTATTTACACCCATATATCACTAGTTTAAATAAATTTTCTATAAAAATCATATAAAAAATATTCAAATCATAAAATAAAGCATCCCTATGTTTATGAAACATGTGAAAATGTATAAATCAACTAGTTACATGACCACTTCCACATAAGCTGGTGAATAGATACAAACGTAAAAAAAAAGTATACTAAGTGTCACATGAATTATAGCCTTGTATCTCTAATTATAGAAAAAAATATTCTAAAAGGATTAATTTAGAGTTTTATTATAAAAAATAAGTTTGAAAAAAATATATTTGTAGGGTTTTGAACTTTTAACCTCCCCACTCTAATATGTCTTACAAAACTTGCCTATCAAACTTTGTTTGTAACAATTCTAAAATATGAAGAAAGAATATTCTATTTAAACAAGATTTTTATGATTTATAAATTTGTGTGTGTGTGTGTGTGCATGTGTGTGTGGGTGTGTATGTCAGGGGGTGTGGGTGTGTGCATGTACATATGCATGCATAAATATGCATGTGAAATCAATTAGCATGTCAATTCACTAGAGATTGAAAATGACACTACTTATCTTCTTGTGGGCCCTAGTTAAACTTTAACGTGTTTAAAAATCAATTAAATCAAATTAATGTTATACCATAGTCTATTTGAAAGTATTCCTAATTCATACAAAGGTCTTACTAGTACAAATTCTATGCTTCAATTTTTTTTGAAACTATCATATTTCATAAAATACATACATTTTTTCTTGTGTTGATTCTAAAAAATAAAATGGTTGATTTTTGTCTTCAAAAATATGTTAGAAACATAAAAAAATAATTTATATAATGCAAATGTCATAAAAGTGTTTCAAGTAAGCCTAAAATTAATCTCA
>JARHVA010000712.1:3985000-4050000 GCA_037957365.1 Torreya grandis | reverse complement strand
TACTTTTTATGTAGAAAAGTAGAAGGAATGTGATTATACATGATATGGAGGAATTAATACATCTTTTTTTGTTTCTTAGGTTTAGGGATGATGGATATTTTGGAGACTTATGGATGTGGTATGGTTATCAAATTTGTTAGATAAGTTATCAAATGGAGATAGAGCTAGACTAGGATCCATAGGTCTAGGAAAGATAGTAGAGATGTGTCGAATCGCCCTCAATATTGACTTGTTGGTCATGTTTCTTGGTTGTTAGGAATGATTGACTAACACCTATAGATGGTAAGTAGATGGGGATATAGTAGAGGTGGCTATCACACTAGAGGATGTCTATGCCATCCTAGGGCCACTTATACTAGGAGCGTAGGTGACCATAGGGGTACCAAAAAGTCTAGAGGAGAGGAGAGCCTTAGCCATGTGGGTGACAAGCTCAAAGATGATATTACCAAGTAGGAGAGTGAGTATGTTTGATATCTATACATCACATATTTTAGACATATAGAAGGTTATGATAGTGCTTATGATATAGTAGGTGTTATGTCATAAGTCAGATGATAAGGTATCAATGTTTATGGCAACCTTGAGTTGGATGATCTTGGAGGAGTGATTTATATATGACATAGTCTCTATCATCTAGGTCTAACTGGTACATGATATGTATGAGATGTTGGTTAGAGGAAAGAGGACCAGAGGGCTGATCATATTATTGATAGCTTGGACCTATGAGAGATTGCCTATGTACCGATTGACTAGGTTGTCCCATACAGTTGATGATAGGTCACCATTAGTGTAGATATGGAGAGATGACAAGGTATCATAGGTTATGCCCCATATTCTAACACTATAGTCAATGAGATGTGTAGACGTAGTGTGGCAGTCATAAAAACACATAACAATTACATGGGTGAGTTGGGACATAGTTACACCAATGACATCAAGGATAGAGGTGGTCAAACACTACTTCTAGTGGAGAGAGACATATTTAGTGGCATGATTAATAAGTTAAATGAGCCTACCTCATCCAATATCATTTATATTAATGCTTGAGTAGTGGTCTCATCATGTGAAGGAACCAATGGGGGAGGAGAACACTGGGGAGAGTAGTAGTGAGGATAATATTGAGGCCACATTAAGAGTGACCATGGACTAGTTGAGTATGATGAGGAGCTAAGTAGGAGGATAGGGAGGTAGAGTCAAATATACTAGATGTATCACTACTAACTTTATGGTGAGATGAATAGTGGCCACTAAGGACATAATATACATGGAGGTAGGAGGAGTAGGAGAGAGTGGAGACCATTACCATCACAGATGATCCATAGGTGAGTCATAAGAGATGTAAGAGATACCACTCAGATGAAGGTTGAGACTGACATGAGTTATGATAGTCAAGTTTGAGCTGAGGAGGTGGCCTATAGAGGAGGTTCTAGGAGGTTGTGTAGATGTGGAGACTATGATAGGTGATTGTGTAGATGGTGAAAACATAGTAGTCGAGACCTAGATAATTAAGAAAAGATGGTTAATTATTGCTTATATTTTTTTTAGATAGATAGATAGATATTTTGAGATATAACAGTGATCTAATATCCATCTTGTTGGATTTTGTAAATGTAAGTAAGGATGAAGAGGAGAGATGGGGGAAACACTCCATGGCATCTTAAATGAGGCTTTTCAACCATGTAACCCCATGACACTAAAAGATCTAAGTGTACCATCTACCTTAGCTTATGCAAGTTGGTTTAGATTTATTGGAGAGATAATGAGGTAGATACAAGTGTAGAGAGAGAATATGTAACCACCAATAGTGATGGGTGTAGGGGAGCTACAATCATGGTAGGCCCTAGAAAATGAGAGAGCTATGCATATGGCTACAGTACCATAAATGATAGAGATCTCAACCCAGCTAAAAAAGTCACAAATGTGGGTAGTGCACTTATAGGTATAGCTAAAGGGATTGAGATCTTGGACAACCTCCTTATAGTGTACCATTAGAATGAATCAGGTCAAGGGCTTAGTAGGTAACATGGCTAGGCCATGAGATAGACACGATGTGACCCAATAATAGATCTAGATCATTGTAAATGATTACATTTTTTGGATCAAATTCATGATATACATATATATCATTTTGGCATTTTATTGTTAGATGTGTATGTTGTCATTATGGTGGATTCTAGTTTGTTCATTATGGTTGAGGCTATGGATGCTTAGGATATATTTATTTCTAGTACATGTATTTATCATTTTTGTATATGCTATAGGAAACATATCAGATGTGATTTCTTTTGTATCATTATGAAAGGCACATACATGGTTAAAAATAAATAGGCAAAAAGAACATGGAAAAATATAATCAATCAAGAAAATGTACTACACACTATTTTAAGATGGGAAATGTGTAATAAAAATAAATGACTAAGTATAAAGAACCAAGAAAAGGAAAAATAGTATGGTAAAAATGAATTTGTTTTTAAACCAATATGAAAGATTTTTGCACTAAATTAAGACAAGTATAACCATACTAATATCACATTGGGAAGTATGACAAACAATGTAATAAAATCAAAGGTATGTAAAAGGGCAAAAATGGTAATAAAAATAAATTAATTAAGTCAATCAATCATACTGAATCATGATGGTAATTACGAAATTAAAATAAAATATCAAAAGATTGGTCTTAAATTGATCATACTAATTCAAGTTGGGAAGTATGGAAAATTCAAGAAATGGCTGAAATATTACATGCACTCAAAAAATAAGAAGATAAAAGGGCAAAATAGAATTTAAGAATAAAACATACTACATCAATGTGGGAAGTATGTAAAATGATGTGTAACTTCATAATCGATTGAATCTCATCTCAAATTTGACACATGTAATTTGGATGGTGACTTGGGTATTAGAAAATTTTGTGAGGGCCAGGTATTATCCATGATCTTAGACTATAACTCGATAAAGAGAACACCATGAGGGTGGAATAAATAGGAAAATTAGGTAATCATGGCTATGGGTAATATGAAGGAAAAAATGGTAATTTGTGAGGATGGTTGGGTCCTATCTATGGTCTTATAATGTAACTCACAAATGAAATCCCAAGGGGATTGATCAGTAGACAAGATAATATTTATCAAGAGTAAATATAAGGGATATAGGGAATGAAAAAGGGAGTGTAAAAAGTAAGACTTAGGCATCTTATGAGAAGACATTATGAGCTAAGAGGCACACTAAGGACATGAGAAGACACTAAATGGCTAGTGGTTGTCTATGTACAAAGGAAACCTATTTTTTATAGACACAAATATTGGTAGGCAAATAAGTTTGATACTAATATCTACTCATGAAGGTAGATTGGTACAAGAAAATTAAAATGGACCTACCTTCCCATGATGTTTCCCCACTCTTTAGGACCACTTACAGAGCTATAATCTATTATGAATATTGGGTACTTGCGTGAGAAAGTAGGTAGTACTATAAGATTTTTTTATTCTCCTCTTCTAATCTACTAGCCTAACACACCTCAAAGGACCTTGGCTCTACAATGAGACCAACTATGGAGTTTGAGATTTGACTAGAAGAAAGATATGTATTTTGAATCACATCTTTTAGTGTGATTAGAATTTTAAAAATATTTTTGCCTTTTGATATCATTACCTTTTGTTTAAATGATTTGTTTTTTAACATTCTTTTGAAAGATTTTTAAGATTCCTCCTCCATATGGATTTGGAATGACCAATCATGAGAGAGATAATGATACACATGAATGAGTTGTAGGTTAAGGATAAAAAATCTAAGTAACCAAAGATAAATACTGATTATGACATGTAGGCTTGACAATGAACTAACATGTGATCTCAGGTATAAATCATGTATATGATTAGTTTTTCAATAAATTAAGAGAGAAAAAGGAGATCCAAAATAGACCAATGAAAGGAGATAATAATGAGATAGATTTTTTGATAAGTGATCACATGGTATAGGGAGATAATAACCAAGGGGAATAGGGTATGTATAACCAAATCACCATGAAAAATCATCTATGAAAAATAATGATAAGAAAGAAAATAATCATAATGATACAAGTAAGAGAGTTTTGAGAAAAACTCTAAGGAAAATAAAGTAAAATGATTATAGATAAAAGATAGCCATATGTAAACCATGAATGATAAGATAAGCAAGATATAGTACAATAAGTAAGAAATCATGATAGAAGATAAACATAAATTTGACCAAGTGTCAAATGATATAATAGATAGAAATGAGATTAAAGAACACATCCAATCCAATATAAATTTGAAATCACCATGCATGTTCTCTTAAATACTAGTAAATATGTCCATGCATATTATCTAATACATCAAATAAGTCTCTATGGAATTATAGTCAAACTGCTACTAAAGTTTTATCAATCTTGAATGAATACTAGGCAAATACTTATTTTTTGATCTCCTCATCTAAAAATGTAGGAATGCTCAAAGGATCATCCTAAGGTTGGTAATTAGGCAAAGGTTGTTTAGGAGAATGTGTGGGAACATGATCTATGGGAGATGCAAGTTAGTAGAAAAGGAACCACAGGTGAAGGACTCACAATTGGAGAAGGATCCACAAGTGAGGGAAGGTCCACAAGTGAAGGGATCATGGGTGAAGGCATAGAAGGTGGTGAAAGGACCACAAGAGGGGATAAAACCACTAGATGTGGATCCATTGGAGATGAAGGAGGAGCCTTCTTATGGGAATAACCTATGATAGGAAAGGTAGAAGGTTTGAGAATGGTTATAAGGTGATCTTTGAGAAGATGTTATAGAATGTGAAAATGATCAGTGTGATGGGTGACACATAAATTCCATAGATAATATACCTCACCATACTTGGTAAAATAATCAAGAAGTACCTTCGAGGGAGGTATGGATTTGTTTGATAATGGGGAAGTAGGATGCAAGGTATCAATATATTATTGTAACTTATGGCGATGGGTGTAAAAATGATTATCTATCCCATAGAAGTAACATATATGATTTTGAGTGGTTTAAAAAGAATAACTCATATAAGGAGGAAAAATATGAGTGGAAGAAACTTAAAAACACTCACCAGCCCATTTGGTAGGTAGAAGAGCCATCTTAGGCAAAGGAAGTAAACCATCACTAAGGGAGGGTGATGAGGAGGAAAGAATGGAACTAGGTTCAATAGAAGGAGTGATAACATCAAAAATAGGGGTAGGATAAACAACAATATGAGTCACAATAGGATCAAATATAGTAGGAATAGGAAGAGGCTCAACTATAGTTGGCTCTACTGAGGGAGGGGTGAGAAACATAGAAGGTCTAAGGAGAGTTTCATTGACCTCAAGGGTAAAACAACTATGAGGGTTAGGGTACCTATTAAAATGGTAAGACTTGGTCATATCATGATCCATGAGCATATTCCTACAATAATCTTCAAAAACTAGAGGTGTCAGTGCCATCTCTACGCTATGATAAAGGGGAAGATTAAAAAATTAGGAACCATAAGTGAAGGAAAATGATGATATGCATGAAAAGACTCAAGTAAATAAGAATGATAATAGTTAATCTTGACATTATGGGTCTATACAAGACCACTTAAAAATAGATCATCTAAGGAATAACCATCATCATAATCTAGGGTGTGAAGATCACTAACACAAGTAGGGATAACTTTGTAATCTGATGAAACATGGTGAATAGAATTCATAATCTTGATCAAGACTATGGGAATATCATCACAAGTAGGTTTTTGAGAAAGAGGCTAAAATGAAGCAAGAAGCTATGAGATGAGATGAGGTGAGAGATTATAATTTTTGATCTTTAACTTAGTCTCATCAGGCTCATCACCATCAAAATCTAAAAAATTAGGAGGAATGTTACCAATGAGATCAGGATGCCGATTATAAATGTGGGTTGAATTAATATAAAATCTAAAACATTAAGAACCATGAAATGGAATTCTTAGCAAAGGCTCAAGAGTAGGAATCTTGAACACACCATGATCTTGGAATTATTTGAAATTCTAAGGGTTAGTGTCACCTTGAATCTTATAAAGGGATCCATTATGAGGGAATTTAATGCATTGAATAGTGGAGGAAGCAATAGCTCTCTTGTGGTGAGTCCATGGCCTACCAAGAAAGATGTTATAATAAAGGGGAAATTTAATGATCATCACCTTCACATGAACAATGATAGGTGAGATGATAATTACAAGCAATACTCAAGCTAAAAGAGGCATTTGCCTTCTATAATATCCTTAGCATGTGTTACATTTAAACTTAATATTACATTTAGAATATCTAAGGGTTTTAATGAAATTTAGGGAGGTAACACATGTGTTAGAACCCTCATCAATCAATGCAAGCTTGAATTAGATATCACCTATTTGGATGTTAATGAATAAGGGAGGATCATCTGCATAAAGTGAAATCTCATCAGGGATAATAGAAGCTATGGGAAATTTTAAAGAAATAGAATTGTCTATGGTTTTTTAAATGTTGATAGACATCTCTTTACATTATTTTAAAATACTATCTTCAAAACCAAATAAAGCTACCTCCCATCCTACTAGGGGAGGATGAGGGACGTTCATCTCAAATAAGAGTTTCATGATATGGTTTCTATGATGTAGGGAGGTCTTCATGAGTTTAAGGAATGGAATTTGGTATGTGAGATTAATGAGATCCATAATAGTATCCCACTCATCATAACCCATAATACGGTTTTTAGATAGAGATGCATACTGGTTAAAAAGATCCTTAGAAGGAGGATCTAATGTACATTTGAATTTTTGTTGATAATAAGAAGAAGAAGGTTTATGAAAAGGTAGTAAATCATGTTAAGATGATGAACTAGTTGGTTCAAGTTGATTTTGAGAAGGAAAAGAAGAAGTGGTAGTAGAATCTTGGTTATTATTAGTATTATAAGATGATATAAGAGTGGTAGAAATAGAATGAGAAGTTTTATCGAATGGGGAATAAAAAATTAGAACATGAAAAGTAATAATATCTTCTTTCCCTAACTGATTTAAATGAGTTAGACAAGAATCTTGGATAACATGATATGTATTATGTGAAGGAGGAATGTAGATAGGTTGAGAATCAATGAAAGCCCTTCACATATCAGTCATGCTTACCACACTCTCCTTAGAAGTTTGTTCAACATGACTTTTTACATTATTGGTGGATGGAATAGGATTATGTTGGTTGTCTTCAATTGGTTGATGATTAGGTAAAGGATCTTTATAGATATCTAAATGAACATTTTCTTGATTTAAGGATTGAATTTTGTCATGTGTTTTATAATATTTAAAATCAATCCCATAAGCTTATGGATGCTTAAAAATAATGTAACCATGATAAAAATTAGGACCAAGAAGAAAATCCATAGCTAAATTATGAATTTGTCTACATGTATCATGAGAATGACACCAACTAGAATGAAACCAACAAAAATTTTTAGGATCATACTAGGATTTCATAGGTTGAGTAGGTCCAAAATCTTGTAGAAGAGGCCTAGGTACATGCTTAAGGAATTCAGCTAAGGATAGAGGTTTGTGAACATTAGTATTATTGGATGAAGAGAAAAGAGGATTATATTATTGTTGAGAAGAAGGAGCTAGTTTTAAATAAGGGTTAGGAATGACAACTTGAACATTGTGAATGGTGTCATAAGAATCAATAACACCATCATTGGTGATATTGTGGTTTATGTTCTTTAGTAATATATGAGGACCCATAGAAGGTTGGGGTGGCTTGAATTGATGCATTAAGAAATATTGTATTTTATCTTTGTCAATATCCTCCTCCAAGTTACATGGAGAGAGAGTATGGAATTGATATTGTAATTTAGAAAAGAAATAATTTGTAAAAAGATGAAAAAGATCATCATCTGCCAAGTTATGTTCATATTTGTTTGACAAAGTTTTACATATCTTAACAAAATCTTGTGAAGTTTCATTATCTTGTTATTTGCATTTAATGAAATGGACCAAAGTGTTTTTAGGAAGATTATTAGTTTCAAATTCTTGAACTAAATAATTTACTAAGTCCTTCAAACTATAAATGTAATGATCTCTAAGTTGATTTTAACAATCCAAATAATCACCTATGAGAGTTTTGGATAAGAGCTTGGTAGAGACAAAGGTGTTTAATTTTACCCAATCCTTGTATATATTTCCAAATGTTTTGAGGTGAAGGGTAGGATTGGTTGACCCATTATAATAAATTGTATGTGTTATACCTCTTATATCAATGTTGTTAATTTGAGTAGTAAGAGGTTCATTTTGTAGATGCTTGATGGTTTTATTGACTAAAGGAGATTGAGGAATGAGATTTAATTGAGAGTATCAAAGAGAAGGAGGGGTAAAATTTTAGTTATGTGTCCCCCAAGCCATTGGTTGCAAATGAGATTGAAGATTTAGAAGGTGGTTTTGCATTCTCACCATTTGATTTGTGTTATGCACTTGAAAGGTATTCATTTTATTGAGAGTTTTTAATAAAATATGATGTGTTTGATTAACATTAGAATCATTAAAATTGGTATTTGTGTTGGTATTATAAGCTTTGGTACCACTATTAGTGTTGATAGGAGATTGAGAATAATTATGAGAGTGTGAGGCACTAGTGGCAAAATTTGCTTATGAAGCAAAAGATGGACTAGTGAATGGTTAAGAGGAAGAAGCACTAGAAGCATGATTACCTTGGGTATCAAAAAATGAACTAGTGGAAGGATTATGGATATTGGACTTTATGAAAGGCCCAATAGATGTAGAACCTACCATGTTAGTTGATATACTAGGCATGGAGGTAGAAGAGGATAGAGAAGAAGATGTCATGATATAAGGAGTCAACATTGAAGGAAGAGGATGAGAACCAAATAAAATGTTACCTAAAAATCCTATTGAGAATGTAGGAGAAAGTGAATGAGGCTCTTAAACTTGACCACTAATCATGAGGTTATAAATGGTAAAAGGATCTTTTCCTCTATGTTAAGGAAATTTAGAAATAAAGAAAAGCATTTTAGGAGTATACTCTAACTCAAGTTGATCCTTTAAGAAAAGAGGAGTGTTATGATGAAAAGAAGTATTAGTAGGGGTCCAATAGTTCATTATGTGAGTGGAAATATGAACATTACTAGCATACAAAAGAGGAGGCCTACTCTATCTATGGGAGACCATATTAGGATTGGTAAAGTTCATCATGTCTATTGATTGTATCTCAGGTTCATTATCCAAAAAAAAGTCCATGATGAAGGGAAAATAAGAAAGATGAGAAAGAAAAGGATGAAGAGGTGACTAAAATAGTATAGGGTCGACTAGGTTGATCCAATATATAAATAGGGATTGTAAAACTATATAGGGTTGATTAGGTCGATCCAGTATAATTTATAGAAGGCAAAAAATATATTGGGTCCACTGGGTTAATCTAGTAAAACATGTAAGGAGTTTAAGAAGCCTAAATTATATTGTGAAAATTAAACAAGATAAGTTTTCAAGCAATGAAAAGCAGTAAGTACTAAAAGGAAATAAATAGTCAATTGAATTAATGTTGGCCAATCTAATTAAACTATAGAAAACAAAATATTTCACTAACACTAGATAATGCAAGTTTTTGCACATATAATTGATTAAAGAGCAAGTAATCAACTTGAAAAGTAAAAAGCCAACTAATTGGTCAACATAAATCTTTATTAGATTATTAATATTTGATTTTAAATGTGATTGGAAGTTCGTTCTAAGGTACTAGATAAAAATCTACGGATGGTTTTGAGTAGTTTTAGATAAGAGGGATTATAGTGGAAATGATATAGGCTTTGTATTGGGGATTATCGCCTCACTTCACACACCAAAAAAATAAGGTTTTTGGGTTCTTAGCTAGAATATACCATTAACCATGCTTTATATTTGACTAGAGCATCAAGTTATCTTTCCACTTGGTGATGTAATCCTAGTAGGTGGGCCTTGGGTAGATAGAATGTTAAAGTTCTTATTTATGTTTTTTGTGATTTGGCCATGTCTACATAAAATAAAAATAGTGAAACTAAGTGATTAATTAAAAATCCCCTAATTAAACTTTGTGAGTTATTCTAAGCATGTAAGTAACATAAAAAGAAAGTGTGAATTAATTACTAATATATATAAGGTTAATTCCAACTTTAAAACAAGGTATAATGTTGACACTATATGTGAAAAATACAGAATAAGGTCAACAAGGTCAAACCTATACTATGGAATCATGTTTTGAAAATGAATTGGGTCAGCAGGGTCGATTTAGTTATTTCAGATAGTACACAAAGCAAAGAACTAGGTCGGCAATTTTGATCCAGTTGACTATGCTAGGGCAATTTTAAAGACTATAAACTGTGAAAGGAAAGATAAAAAAGAGAGAAATAGAGAAGTAGAAAGGAACCTTAGTGGATCAGAGATGTAATGAATAAATATTACTAATGAATAACCTTGAAGTAAGCTTGAGAAACTTATAAACTAGGTCAACATGATTGATCAAGCTATGTAAGAACCTGTTAAAAGGTGCTAAAACTATAAGGGGTCAATTCGGTTGACCTAGTAGGCTGAACTAGGTGTTTGAAAGGTTATAAACCTATACTAGGTTGACTAGGTCATCGAGTTGCCTATTCCTAGAAACCTATACACAAAGAAAAATAAATGGGTTGACAAAATTGATCCAATATGTCAAAATATATGATAAAATTAATGAAATAAAGTGAAATAAATATTGTAAGGGTTAATTTCATATTAGCTTCACAATAATGTATGTAATCAAAAATTCATCATGTCTATAAATCAATCATGTCTTGCAGAATATAGAGCATATCTAGACCTCTGATTGGGGATACACTTGTTAAGAGGGAGCATGACCAATATCGTGATCTACTAGAGCCGATTAGGGAATCAATTGTCACAACATATCATTATAAGAACGGTTCCAAAGCCTAAATTCTAACACAATCGCACAACAACCCTAATGGAGTCCTAAGGTTTAAATAATTTCACTTATTCTTATAACAAGAAAATAAAACTAATCTAGTGCACACTAAAGCCTATGGCACAAAGTGGTGGGTTAATAACATAACCAAATAAACTAAACATATATTAAAAGACATATACTCATGTCAATGTATAAAAAATCTTAATACATGGAACAATAATACAAATTCATTATCTATCTACTCTTACAAATGAGAAATAAAGTTAGGAATACTTACCTTTGAAGATGAACCCACTGAGTTGTAATCTCTCCCTTGGCCAAGGTGCTTCAAAAGAGATTGTTGTAATATGTAAGGATAACCAAGATAAATCATCTCTATGATACACAACCTATCTAAGCATCCAAAATACTTCTCCACAAGGAAAGATACATATCTACAAATAAATTATGGAACCCTAAGCTTTATTCCTCAAGTAGAATGGTCAATAAGTAGATGTTTGTTCAAAATTATTCACTATTAATTCTTCTCTTATGAAATGGTGGTAAATGAAATTATATATATAGGTGGATTTTTTTCCTAAATCCTCCCAAGAATGTTGGCTATATAGGGTCAACCCATTTGACCTATTGTGTTTCAAGGACAATTCACTACATCTGAGCTGGGTTGGCTAAAATGCTAACAAGCTAATAAGGTGAGAGATACCAATAAACTATATTGGGTCAACCTAGTTGACCTATTATAGTTGACTATCTAAAATGGTGTTAAGGTAATAAAAGGAGGATAGAAAGATGAAAAACATTGGAGGAGGTAGGAATGAGAATAATAAGCTTAGGGTTGATGGTTTTAGGTTACAAGTGTGTAGATGCCAAGTGGAAAAGGAACAATAATCTTATGAAACACCAATGTTTTTCCCAGCCCTTTCTTAGTACACTCATTAAGGCATGCACTCAGAGAGATTTAGACTCGATAGGTTCCTATAAGATACAAAGTGTTAGTAATAAATAAAATTTTGAGAATATTATGTTTATACAAGTCACACCTTGAAAAAATATAGTTTTAGTAGTGGTCTTGAAGGAATGAATTAGCTTTGTGTTAAATATGGGTTACATACTATACATTAAATAATTTTTCACCTACTTTATAACTAATGAATCTTCCTAAGGTAGTTTCAATATTTTTCCATTGTGATTAGCACATATGTATCCATATTCCTAATGTCTAATTTTCATATTTATAGATTTTATATTTTTCTATGTTGTTTTTCCTACTAGTTTCATATAATCATGTATCTGTGCTTCTCTGAATTTATGGAAAAAAATGTCAAAAATGATATATTTTTCCTCTCTTGAATTTATTCACCACAACACATGAAAACAATAAGGGATAAAACTAATTGGGTCAAGAAACCTTAAGGATGTTGTATTTAATTATCCCACTATAGATAAATAAATTAACATTTAATATTAAAATAATTCACTTAGGACCAACCATTTTCACACACTAAGATAATGTCAAATTACATAGATCTAAGTCACTATTCATGATCCAGGTGGATCCATGTACCATTCCATTTTTGAAATTCCTTTCAAAATGAAAAATGGAGTCTAGATGCCCAAGATATAGCTAGTTGAAGAAATATTACGACAGGCAAATAATGGGTGTCAAAAGTGACATGGCACTGTTTAAATATGCCAAGTGGACCGATAGCCATTTGACACATGGAAAAATGATTTGGTGCAAAAAAAATTTGGTTTGGTGTTTGTTTTTTTATTCACATGTTATTGTTTGAGAAATTATATTTAAGTTTTAAATACTTATCACTTTGAAATAAGATGCCACCAACCAACATGCACTAGCTTCCACATCACCACACAAACCATGCAATGACCAAGTCCAACAGTGGCCTAAGCTAGTGCCTAAGTCTCCTTTAAAGTATATGTCAGAATTTGAAAAGGGACAAACCAACCTATATTAAGCATGCAAACTGTTATTCCCCAACAAATGTGGGATAAAGATGAGCCAAATGTGCCAAAGGAGGAGGCTAACGATTTCCAAAGCACCTAAAGAGGAGGCTGGTAGTTTGAACCTTACACCTTTGTTGCAAAAGGAATAGCCTTTGACCACTTGAGCTACAGAGGTCAAAGTGTTATATAGGGAATGGAATTCTACTTGAAGAGAGGAAGAAAGCTGACTATGTAAAGAGATTTAAGAAGGTTAGAGTCTTATTATTGCTTTGTATAGCCTTTGGCCATTATTTTCAAGTCTAAGAGATATTATTACAGGCAAGCAGAGATCAGAGAAGGTTAATTGAAGACTTGTATTAATTTTGGAAGCCATTTATTACACAAAATTAATGATAATGGTCCTCACTCCAAACAGACCTGGAGATGTAGGCTATTGAAGCCGAACTTCATTATCAATTTGCTAGTGAATTCTTTTAATTTTTTCTAATTATTATTTAATTTTGATCTTCATTTTAATTTTGGTTTTAATTTATTTATTAAAAATTTAACAAAAAAATTGAGAAATTGACGGATCTCTTAAACGTGAAAAAGTGTTTTTTGATGTACTACACTTGTATTTTCAGTTTACAAATCAGATTTTTGGTATTGGAGCGGTTACTATTTAATAGTGATTGCTAGTGTATGTTAAAAAGGTCTAAATCCCAAAAAGGTGAAGGAAAACTCATTGAGTATAATCTAGAGATTGGTTCAAGGTGTGCTTCAGTGATGGCTGAAGAAGAGATGGAATCTGAACAAGCTTTCCACTGAGCTTTCATGGATATGAGAAGCATGGTTGAGTAACTATACCATGACAAACAAAGGAAATCTAAGAATGAAAAATAAGGTGATTCACGAGAATCAAAAGGTAAAGAAACCGAAAATCCTTCTTCATCGGATGATGGTAAAAAAATTGTGGAATCTCTCCCTTCACTAAAATTGGATATTAAGTTTGAATTACCAATGTTTAATGGCAAAGTTAATGTTGAAAATTTGAATAATTGGGTCAAGCAGATTGAAGTTTATTGTAGGGTCTAAAATATTATAGGAGATGAGTCAAAAATTCATTTGGATACTCTTTGTATGGGAGGCATAGCTCTCATCTAGTGGGAGAGTAAGTTGAAGGAAGCCAAGCTTCAAAAAGTTAACTCAATTTCTAATTGGAATGAATTTATTAAAGAACTCAGAAAGCAATTATATCCTTTAGGCTATATGCAACAAGCCATGATGGATTGGAAAAGTTTTCGACAAGGAAAAGGCCAAAATGTTCAAGATTATACACAAGAATATAGGAAAAAACCTTTACTTTTGAATGTTCCTCTATACACATTAGAAACACTGCTAAAATATATAGGTGGGCTACATAGTTACTTAAGACATATGATTCTTATGTTCAATCCCACTAATTTAGATGTAGTATGTGTTCAAGCCACTTATTTAGAGGCTAGAGAAAAACAATCAAAAGAATATTTTTCTAAAGTAAAAAGTAAGCAATCTAATGTTAAGCAATCCAAAGGGGAAAGTTCATCAGGAAAGGGTAAATAGAAATCCACTTTTACTGTTAAAAAAGAAGGAAAACCATTTTGTAATCATTGCAAGAAAAATCATGATGAGTCTAAGTGTTAGAAACTACATCCTGAGTTAAGGCCTAAGAGGTTTCAAAAGAAAGAAAAGAAGGCTAATTCTATGGTTCAGGACTTAGGTTCAGTTTCAGGTGATGAAACTAGGATCACAGCTATAGGATTACATAGTCATTTTTCTCTTTTAATTTCTAGCATTAAGTCATCAAATGATGCATCTTCTTCTAAATAGAATTCTATGCATATTGATAAGAAAAGAAATGAATTATTCCACATTAGAGTTGTTTCAAAACATACTAAGATTGACACTCTATTTGATAGTGGTTCACAAGCAAATTTAATTTTTGAAGAGGTTGTTAAGAAGCCAGGCTTACAAACCAATCTCCATCTGAAGCCTTATCCACTAGGCTAGGTGTGTGACAATGAGAAGCTACCAGTCTCACAAACTTGTAGACTGAGGTTTGCCATCACATCCAAGTTTGTAGATGAGGTTGAGTTGGATGTTGTTCCATTGGACATATGTGGGATTGTTTTGGGAAGCGCATATCTTTATGATAGAAAAGCAATATTTTATAGAGAGGAGAATAAGTACTTTCTTGTTAAGGATGGCATTAAATATATAGTTAGAGCAGATCACATTAGAATAAGTTTTTCCTTGGTTACAGCAGGGCAAATGAAAAGACTAGTTAATTCAAGCAAGACTTTTTATCTCATGTTGATTAAGTCTAAGGAAAAATAATATTCTCAGGCTTTGGAAAATTGTGATCCTAGACACAAGAATGAATTGGTTGAAATCATTTCTACTTATGATGATGTATTTCAGGATCCTAAGGGCTTGCCCCCTAAAAGGGGAGTTCAGCATGAAATTAAGCTATTGCGAGATTCTCCTCTCCCTAACATTGGCATGTATAGGTTATCAGTGGTGGAAAATGAGGAAATCAAAAAATAGGTAATGGATCTATTGGATAGAGGTGTTATTCATCCAAGTTCATCTCCTGTTGGTTTGCCAATTATTTTGGTTCCAAAGAAAGATGACACTTGGTGAATGTGTGTTGATTTTCATGCTTTAAAAAAAATTACTATGAAGAATCGTTACCCTCTTCCTTGTATTGATGATTTGTTGGATCAATTAAAACATGATATTTATTTCACTAAGCTAGATTTGAGAAGTGGATATCATCAAGTAAGAATTAATGAAGGTGATGTGTG
The DNA here is from genome assembly GCA_037957365.1 of Torreya grandis. Taxonomy (NCBI): domain Eukaryota; kingdom Viridiplantae; phylum Streptophyta; class Pinopsida; order Cupressales; family Taxaceae; genus Torreya; species Torreya grandis. Next base: position 4,034,265 of record JARHVA010000712.1, on the reverse strand, counting down.
GAAGACTACCTTCAAAACAAAATAGGGATTGTTTGAATGGCTTGTTATGCCTTTCAGGTTGTGTAATGCCCCAGCTACATTCATGAGATTGACGAATGATGTTTTTAGATAGTTCCTTGATGATTTTGTTATAATTTACTTAGATGATATATTGATTTTCTGCAAGTCTTGGGAAGAGCATGTGATCCACATTAAGAAAGTCATGGATCCATTACAAAAGGAAAACTATATCTAAAAATTTCAAAATGTGAATTTGGCAAGACCTCTTTGATATACTTGGGTTACATTGTAGGACATGGTAAATTGAAAATTGATCCTACAAAAGTGGCAATCATTGTTAATTAGCCTACACCCACTAACACAACTGAGGTTAGAAGTTTTCTTGGTGCAGTACAATTTTGGTGAAAGTTTATTACTCAATATTCATATATTGCATCACCTTTTGCATTCTTTGACAAGTGTGAAACAAGTCTTTCAATGGGGAGGTAAACATCAAAAAGCCTTTGACACTTTGAAAGAAAATACAAGTACTACTCTGGTCTTGGCACTTCCTTGTATATAACAACCATTTGAGATCGAGATGGTTGCAAGTGAGTATGCTATGGGAGCTATTTTAATGCAAGGTAAGAAATTAATTTGTTATCATTCTGAAACCTTTACAAGTGCAGTAAGAAAATATCCAACTTATGATAAGGAATTATATGCATTGGTTCAAAGTGTTAAAAAATGGAAACATTACTTAATGGGTAAAGAAAAAATAATACATATAGATCATCAGCCCTTATAGTATCTCCAATCACAAACCAAACTCCAACAGTCTAGATATTTTCATTACATGGGTTTCTTACAACAATTTCATCTTGTGATCAAGTATAAAAAAGGTATTCAGAATAAGGTTATAGATATGTTATCTAGGCCTCCTATGGTTGTTACATCTATTCTTTTACAACATGGTTCTTTGTCTCATGAAAGTTATAAAGAACAATATGTTAATGATCTTGATTTTTAGGATGTTTATAAAGACTTGATGAGTAGTAGAAAAGTAGAAGAATTGGACTATCATGTACACAACGATCTTTTGTATCATTTGGGTAAACTATGTATTCCTTAAAATGAGAGGGTGCACATGATTATAGAAACACATACTTCTCTTATTTTTGTTCATTTTGGAGTTAATAAAATGGTTACACATTTGAAAATGTATTGTTACTGGCCTCATATGCAAGAAAATGTTGCTAAATATATTAAGGGATGTACTCTTTGTGCCACAAGTAAACCTAGTAATAGGAAACTGGGACTTTACACTCCTCTACTTGTTACTACTCACCCCTGGGAAAGTATCTCTATGGATTTTGTGGGGGGGGTTGCCTATGACACAAAGAAAACATGTCTATTTATATGTGGGGGGGGATTGCAAAATGTGTCTTTTGATTCCTTGCACTAAGAAAATTACTGGTGAAGGCACTGCACATTTGTTCTTTAAACATGTATGGGTTCATTTTGGTTTGCCTACTTCTATTGTTTCTGATCGGGATTCTAAATTTATTGGGGAGTTTTGGTCAATTTTGTCGGGACTAATGGACACTAAATTAAAATAGAGCACTACATTTCATCCACAAATCAATGGACAAATAGAGGTTGTGAACTACACTGTGGTACATTTTCTTAGGGGTTATAACAATAAACATCCAAAGTTATGGGATGAACAATTGTGTTACATACAACATGCATATAACCGGACACTTCATTCTTCTACTATGAAATCTCTATTTGAATTTTGTTATGGATACTTGCCTAAATCTCCTCTAGATGTTTGTTATGGATAAGATACAGCTGTTGGTGAACCAAAAGAAGCCATTCAAGCTAATAAGTTTATTGAAAAAATATAGCTCATACATCAGACTATTCATACTCAATTGGAGAAAAGTCAAGCCAAGTACAAAGCTAGGCATGACAAACATCTTATTGATCACCAGTTTGTTGTAGGTGATATGGTATGGCTTCACATTAGTAAGAAAATACTGATAGGTGAAGGTAAAAAGTTGAAACCAATCTGATATGGTCCTTTTTGGATAATGGAAAAAATTGGAACAAATTATTTTCGATTAGATTTACCATCTTCCATGTAGATTTATTCAGTTGTAAATGTGGAAAATCTGAAATTGTATGAGCCTCCAATGATAATTGATCATGATGAAAGTGTATCCATTTCTTCCATTGATGATTTTTCTCCTAAATATCTAACAAAATTGCAGGAAGATACTATACTTGACAGGAATATGTGGAATTTGTGAAGAGATAATGCTGAATATCTTCGTGTTGGTCTCAAAGGGATGCACCCAAATAAGGCCAAATGGATGGAAGTCAGAAAGGTGAGGGAAAAATACACTCACCTCATTACCAATTAATTTCCACTTTTGGAGGTCTAAAAGTTCCCAATGGGGAGGAGTGATCCAAGTGGATCCATGTACCATTCCATTTTTGAAAGTCCTTTTGGAATGAGAAATGGAGTCTAGATGCTCAAGATATAGCTAGTTGAAGAAATCTTGTGACAGGCAAATAATCGGTGTTGAAAGTGGTGTGGCACTGTTTAAATATGCCAAGTGGACCAATAGCCATTTGACATGTGGAAAAATGATTTGGTGCAAAAAACATTTAGTTTGGTATTTGTTTTTTAATTCACATGTTATTATTTGAGAAATTGTATTTAAGTTTCAAACGCTTATCACTTTGAAATAAGATGCCACCAACCAACATGCACCAACTGCCACATCACCACACAAACCATGTAATGACCAAGTCCAATGGTGGCCTAAGATAGCACGTAAGTCTCCTTTAAAGTATATGTCATCATTTGAAAAGGGACTGACCAACTTATATTAAGCATGCAAACTATTATTCACCAAAAAATGTGGGATAAAGATGATCCAAATGTACCAAAGGAGGCCAATGGTTTCCAAAGTGCCTAAAGAGGAGGCTTATGGTTTTAGACTTGCACCTTTAGTGCAAAAGGAATAGCCTTTGACCACTTGAGCTACGGAGGTCGAAGTGATATATAAGGAATGAAATTCTACTTGAAGAGAGGAAGAAAGCTGACTATGTAAAGAGATTTAAGAAGGTTAGAGTCTTATTCTTTCTTTGTATGGCCTTGGGCCATTATTTTTAGGTTTGAGAGATATTATTATAGGAAATCAAAGATCTGAGAAGGTTAATTGAATACTTTTATTGATTTTGGAAGCCATTTGTTGCACAAAATTAATGAGAATGGTCCTCACTTTGAATGGACCTGGAGACATAGGCTATTGAAGCCAAACTCCATTATCAATTTTATAGTGAATTATTTTAATTTTATCTAATTATTATTTAATTATAATATTCATTTTAATTCTATTTTTAATTTCTTTATACAAAATTTAACAAAAAAATTAAGAAATTGAAGGATCTCTTAAACATGAAAAAGTGTTTTTTGGATGTACTACACTTGTATTTTTAGTTTACAGATCAATTCATATACTTATATATGGATTAAAATTTTTCTTAAAAATATCTAATATAGAACATTCCTATGTTTTAATCCAAAACACCTAAATTCCTCCTTGGATTAATCCACACTTCTAAATGTGTTATATTTGCTTCTCAAAGAAGGCTACTTCTTCAATATTATGCCACTCATCAATAGTGTCTAAATATTTTAGCCATATCTTACCACAAATATATATCTATTTTCTCATACTCCAATTCACTTAACATATTGACCCTCATGTTTTTGATATTGGTAAGCTACAAAATAGGGTGTAGATCCCTATTACAAAAAACCCCAAGGGCATCAAAATAGACCAACAACCATGCACAACAAAGCAACATCAAACAAGAAATAGATTAACGTAAAATAATTAAAATAACCAAAACCAAAAATAGTAGATGAACCCAAAAATAATTAAGTAGATAATTCTAATCATCCTTAAGGAAGCTCAAAATTTATTCCTTACTAGCAACTTTGACATCCTTATCCACCTTATCTCCCTGAGAATTCTATAGGATAGCTAGTAAAGTATAAACTTACTGAATAAATTTAGAGCACATGGTAGAAAAATACTTCATTTTGGTATCCAGAGAGAACAATTCTTTACATTCTCCAAGTCCTTCTTGAGCTAAATAAAATTAGCACAAATCTTTTCACTGGCATATTATTTCTTAGGGGTTTTCAAGGACTCAATATCCTCCTTATCAGAGTCATTAAAAGAGTTATTTAACTCCTCAAAATAGATGAAACCCTCCTATTCCCATGGTTGATCAAGAGTCAATTTTACCTCCATGATCTCTACCTTATTCTTTGAATTCAAGGCTGAAGAATAGTCTACAATCTTCAACGCTGGGGTTTATTCATCAGCCAATCTACTTGAACTCTAAATGCTCAGCTTCGTCACAATACCCCCCTATACCTATTTACCCTTATCCTTCTCAAAAACATCATCCCCTTTCTCTTTAATCTTAGAGTTACCCTTGTCCATAGCTAACTTTACCTGATTCTCAACACCAAAAGACTTATTGGCTTTTTTCTTTCTTGACTTCTTAGGTGTAGAGTGTTCACTAGCATTTCATTTCCTCTTTTTGTCACCTAAGTGGGAAGGGTTATTTTTCAATTCACATAAACCCTTAGCTACCAATTTTTATGATTGGATAAGGAACTCAGTCACACCACCCATGGGGCCTGATAGTAAGAGGCCCTGTAGAAGAGGGTTATTCTTCTAACACTCAAGTGGGGTCTTAGAGCCTTTTTTTATTATGGGGATAGGATAAATGAGTATTAATCACTAGATATTTAGTGTTGTGGGAAGTATGGAAAGGTCCCATGGAATCTTTAGTAGTAGGGCTACTGGTCTTACTTTTACCAGAGTTGTCATACTTAACACTCAAGGGGATATTATCATCTAACTCATTGCCATTAGCCTCATCTACTAGAGAGGCTTTAATGTTCTTAGGTGGATAGAGTGCTAGGTGGAAATGGTATAGATAAAAAATTAGGACTTGTTGAAGCATGATAGCTACAATAGAAGGGTTAATTTTAAACACATTCTTATTAATGTTCACATAGGATTATAGAGATGATAAGAGATAGAATGAGAAACTAATAAGCACCTTATGATGAAAATGGTTCAACAAATCAAAATTATAGTGGTAATAAAACTTAAACCTACCTTCCAAGGTAATGTATTTCTTAATAACAAATAAAACCTTATCCCAGGGGTTGACGAGGCTCTCCCTATTGAAGCTACCCTACAATCAAATCAATGAGTCACCCTCTCTAAAAAATCTCTTCATTCCTTCAAGGTCCTAGACTTTAGTTTGTTTTTTTGGCCTTTTCCCTTCACATCTCAGACTTATAGCCTTAGCTATAGTATCTTTGCTCACTTCAAACTAAATTATGCGAACCCAAACTTTATGATCCTCATCCTAAGATAGAAAACTAAATAGATAGAATCATCGAAGCCATTGAGTCATTCCAAGAGCAAATTATACTTTCTTCACAAAAAATACTCCACATCATGGCATCATCTTTAGATTTTACACAAGAAAAAAATTTGATTCAAACTTTGTCACCACCCATAGTTAAATTCTTCACAATCTTGAGGAAAAAATCACATAGAGCAAACCCCAACACTTAAGGATAATGCAACTTAATACAAAATTATCTATAAATGATGTGGCTATCATCATTAATCCAACTCTTGATGCCTCTCAAACACCAAAACTCATCCTTTAAATCATTCACACTGATCATGTAATAATTGCAAGTGTAATGAAGATTATGCAAGCTATCAATGAGAAAATGCATCCCCAAGATTTGATACATCATCATGGGATAGCTAATCACGTGCCTCAAAATTTTGCTAATTTGACTTTTGCTAATGTGGTAGTTCCTATCACATAAATATTAACCATGTGTCATCCTAGTCATACTGATGACAAAATCTTTGTGCCCCTTCTGATGGAAAATGTCTATCAAGGATCCTCCAATTAGAATAAATATGCAAATATATTCTATGCAATATTGCTCTATGAGGGTCATTAGGCTGAATAAGTCTGGGCCTTCATTTGAAGGCAATCTCTAACATTTATAGTCAAATTTTTATGATTCCTCTAGCCCCTTATAGGGAAGAGGTTGATACCCATATTGACCATAGAATCCACCACATGGTTTCCCCCTATAGATATGATTGACATCAAATCCCTCAATGTCAAAAATGAGTATTTTTATATCCTCTATGATGTCCATAATATTTCACCCCACCTAATTTTCTCCTTAATAACATCAATGATAATCTTGGAGTCTCCTTCGATTATGATGTTTTTTATGTAAATAAAAAGAGCCACCTTAAGACCCCAGAGGAGAGCCATAGCCTCAACAATGTTATTGGAATTTTTCCCTAGTAGTACAACATAGGTAGTTACAAGCTCCCCATTATTATATATTAGGACTCCTCACCCACTTGCCTAACATGGGTTACCTTTGACAACCCCATAAAAATTGAGTTTCGTCTAACCATTAGTAGGGTGAACCCACTTAGTAGTAAAACAAGAAATCCTCTTAGAGTTATATATTTAGCTAAGACACTCCACTAATTAATAATACTTGATTCAAGCTTATTGGGAGGAAATTTAGTAGATTTCAAAGTGATGTAAGAGATATTTTCCTACATTAGTTTAGTAATCGTATAGAAGACCTCCTTGGGATATTTTGCTTTATCTCTAAATAACCTATTATTTCATTCCTTTTAGAGTCTTAGGCCAAGATAGGGGGATATAAAACCATATCTCTTTGCATATAGGATGAATAAAGGGGGGAAACTAACACCTTATGATAGCTGAGAGATCATGATTCATGCTCCAAGAGACTCCAAGACACTGCATAGCAACACTCCAAACCTCCAAGGAGAACTAACAATGTAACAAATATGGGAAATTGACTCTTCCTACTTCATATAGAGTGCACAATGGTTAAGGATTTGGAAGACTTTGATGTGGAGGTTATCCATAGTAAGGATGTTATTATGTGTGTCAATCCAAAAAGGTTGTGATTCCAAACCCTTCTCCATAATTTAGAGTCCTCATTAGAATCTAGGAGTAGATTTTCATCTTATGAATCTATAAAAATATCACTATATAGCTACATTTTCTAAATGTTTACTCACTAGAGGCTCATACCATGAAAAATAACGAGAACATATAATTTTACATTGAGAGGAAACCATGTTTTCCTCCCAATTTTATGTCTACATAGATATAATATCCATGAACTATGTAAACACACCTCAAAGTTCACAAGTCATTGCTAGAGTACATAATTATACCAAGATTGCACAAAAATCTAACATTAAACACATATTTAATAGACACCATCATTGCATAAGAGAGATACATGGAGTTTGATCCCTCTTTGGATTATTGTTATGTTGGTAGTTCTCAACATAGGGAGTGTTTAGGTCAAACACAAATTCAACTAGTAACCTATTTTCCCCAATTATTATATTTATTCCTCATGTTCTATTGATCTAAGGTTCTAAATGAGTAATAAGGCATAAAATGCCTTCCACATAAAATTACATAGATTTGATCATGCACATATGACTTACATAAAAAGATGTACATACCTAGTTTTACATAGAGAGCTAAAACCTTAGTAGACATAAATGTTCCCTAAAACCAAAAATATAGGCTAACCTCTTCCATATAGTATGGCCTTATCCTAGGTAGATGTAAATTCCTATTCTTGATTCATAGTGATCTCTTAGAACCACACAATCAGTTTCATAGTTGTGGTCATGCACCTACATGTTTTATTTCTAGTTAAGCTATTCCTCTTTGGTAATTTAAATTTTTTACATAATTATATATTTAAAAAACTTAAAATCAGATTATGACATTTATGCCATATTTTGTGTAATCTAATTTTACACAATAATTTTTCATAATTAGGATCTAATACCTATTTATGCTATTTTTTATAAAACATACCAGTGAACATGTCTATTGATTGAATATTAAAATCCATTATAACAAATTTTAATCATTTTTACTACCTTATTTTAATTGTTTATAATTTTTGTATAATGGATTTCATATTTATTGAATTATTTGATAGTAAAAATATTCCAATTTCCTATTTCATATTTTATACAATCTAAGAAAATTATTTTTGCCTCTCTTAGAAGAAGTGCTAAATTAATTGGTACTCAAGTTGAACATACTCATATTTATCCTGATAAGGCACATAATATTGATATGGCCAAGGGTATATTATAGCCCTTAGATATTAATACAAAAGATAAATATGTAAAACTACATGACAATACATCAGAGCATGAACAATATAATAAAGAAAACCTTAACTTTCAAGATGAGCATCAGTACATGATTCCATCTATCGGTGATGAATGATCAAATATTAATAATTTATAAATTATTAATAAATTTCAAGAAGCAATCCGTTATCAACCTAATGATTATCATACAATTTTGTAAACTCTTTTAGACATAAGAAGTTAAAGTATGGCTCATATTTAGAAATTTATACTAATATTTATTCCTTAGATTTGTATAAATCATTTAAAATAACTCTTGTACCACTATATACTATGAGGTAACTTATTCAACAAATAATTGAGTAGGAACAAGAAAGGTTATAAAAAGATAAATTATTTAAAGATAAATTTAAAAAATAAATTCAAATCAAGAAATAACGTATATTAAAGAAAGGATTCTTAACAAAAGAGTTTTAAAACTAATATAATGTTTCAAATGACTTAACTAAAAATAATTCATTGTATATAGAACCTCTATTTATAAGCCCCTCATAGTTGGAAATAAATGTACTAATGTGGATATTTCATATTTTTTTGAAGCCAATATATGTAGCTTGAAAATTCTCCAATATCTTGGGTATGATCATCAGCACTTGGTTAATATCATAGGCCTCAATTAATCATTAAATTCATTTAGATACCAATCAAAATTAAATAAAAAAACATGTTATGTTATATTTCATTTTGATCCTACATTGGATGAATGTAATGAAAAACTAGGCATATCATGGATGAGATCCATGGTGGAACATTGGGTAAATATCATGTCCATATTACATTTGAGTAGCAAATTTAAATTTTTATAATTTAAAGAGAAGACAAAACCAAAAATCAAGAGAAAAAAAACAAAAACATTTCTTTAGCTAATATTCATGCAAATACAACTAGTAACATCATCATAACCAAATAATAGTTGGTACAATAATATACTAATCATTATCAAATGTCACATCATTATAAATATCATATAACTAATTATACTAAATTTTTTTATACAATTTCATCTCTCAATATATTTCTTACTGCACATGATAAATTTTCTAATTTTGATACATGCACATCTAACACATTTTTGTTCAAGGAAAGTCATACATTTACCACTTCTCATAGATTTTTATGATTCTCACCATGATGTGATCTTTGGGTCAATTGTTACATTTTATTTATTTATTATTATTAATAATTTGAAAACATACATCTAATTCATAAAATAAAAAATATGATTGTACATAGCTTTTTTATTGGTGCATCATGCTCTTCTATTTGTTGCACATGTGATATATTGATAAATTATTGTAAGCCCTTGGATATTATTAAATTTATGCCCCCTTAGATTTTTAATTTTCACTTTCAAGATATAAAATATTTAAAATCTTGATCAATTTTTCCATATTTTACAATTTATTTATTTATTTTCATAATTTACAATGATTAAATGTCATTTTTTGTCAAGGACATAATTGACCAATTTTGGATAGGAATGAGTGCCACTACTATACTAGTTGGTTGATCATTTCCTATGAAAAATTGCACATAAAAATCACAATTTGAGCTCATAGAGAATTAATTCTTTCATTTTTTAGATATTTCACTTAGTTTAAGTATGTAAATCATTATTTTTCAAGTAAAATCTTCCATTTCTTGAGCTGTATTGTTCATACAAACTAATTAATTTTAAAATTCATTTTTTATGAATTAATGTTGTAAAATAATTTGTCTACATAATATTTATATTTATACATATTTTTCAAAGTTACAATTCATATATAGTGTGGGTCTCTTACTTAGCTATGGCTATATAATCACTTCTAGTGTATATTTCAAATTCACACATGTCATCAATTGTTCATATATTAATCATTTATTATAATTTTGACATAGTGTTTATCACTAATTTCTATCTTTTAGGTTTCAAAAATTTAAAAATTACAAAAAAATAAAATATTTCAAAAGTACAAAAACTTAAAAAATACACAAAATCTAAAATCAGGACCTAAGCATGATTAGATATCTTGTTTTTAACCTTGAAATATGTTACTTATCTCATAATTATTAGATAAAATATTATGTATCCATCACAAATGTATTTAAATAGTATACATGAATGTTAGGACATGCAAATTTCACTTAGATTAAGGTGTTGGGTTTGCCTCTACTTAGTAGCCTTACTAAAATGGGGTGTAGACACTAGAAAATTACACACAATAGTTCAAGATGTCAAAATGCTTTATGACCCCCTAGGCACAAACTAACCCTTCTAAACACTCTAACCAACCCAGTGGACCATAATTCAAGTTAAATACTTAGCTAACTAAACTCATTAACTAACCTTTAACCCAACCTTTTTAAACCTACCTTGATCCCTTTACCTCTAGACCCTCAACTGTCAATGGTTAGCATGACCATAGATGGTTAGGATAATAATTGACTACTAGGTCTTCCTCATTTAGACATAAAAACCATATGCATACAAGTTATCATGGCATAAATTAATATGGCCACCTTACCCAGTGCTAACAAATTTTGAAGCATCAAAATCAATAGCCTAACCTTGTAGGGAACCTTCTATCCTCCATCTCTCTTTGCTTATAAAAGGATTGGAGTAAGAGGTGAAGGGGGATCCATAATAAATCATTATTTCACATAGGTATTCAATCTTTCCATCCAATCTTCCTTCTATAAATTTAACAACTATAACAAAGATCATAACATCTACCAAAATTGCTCTTGAGGTAAAGTATTGTTAGTCTACCAAAATTACTCCAGTAATTATCCATCAACCATTTATCAAGAAATAAGTATAATTTGTATTTCCATTTTTTTTATCTTGGTTGATGAACTCCTTATCCCAACCAAATATTTCTACATCATACTTTATAACTCCTGAACCCTTAACTAGATCCTAAACCATTCACTAACCCATTTTGTAACTCCTTTTCTGAACATCTTTAGAATCCATAAGAACTATCGATGGTCAACATGACCACTAATGGTTATACTGACCATCAATGGTTAGGTCTTCCTTATTATAACACAAACACTAGTTGTGTACAATATAGCATGACATAATTTATATATCAATCTTCCTTCATTCCTCACCTAGAATAGACTAAACAATTCACAATGTAAAATACGAAAAGCATTTGATCAAGCATTAAAGTCAAAAAAATATCCCTATTTTCTCCTATTTCCATATTATTCATATGTAAAATACATCTATAGGTATATATTACTAAAGGAACATCCCATGAGTCATATTTTCCAAGTTATAAGCTAGGTTACTCTATGTACTTACTTATCACACATTACATACTTATGCACACAAAATTCCACATGTAGGGGGGAACTACATGATTCTAAGGTAATATTTGAAGTAATGGATATGTAGGCAACACTCATTAATAGAGGAGTCTTTGGGGAGTAACAGCACCATTATCCCACTAACCCAGTTTTCCCACATCCACTATGAATATGAAGAACTAGGGTTTTAATATTTGACAAAGCGTGACAACCCATGAGCTAGATCTGAGAACACTAGAGCAAAGGTGACATAGAACAAACAATATTATATGTGGTAACATCTAGATATGTCAAGTATTCTATATAGGATACATGTGTTTAGGTATGATATAAGTGTCAACACAACTATCCAATGTTGATGCAAGTGTCTGACATCATAGAAGTGCCTAATCTAGAATTTGATGATAGTCCCAGAATCCACTTCTAATCTTATTCCTTATTATTATTGATCCATATATTTATTAGCATCAGAACCAAATAAGTATATTATTCTCATTATAATTATAATATATATCATATTTGTGTTGATGAAGTATCCTCTAACATTTTAGAATCAGTAAAAAGTATCCACTCCAAGGCACAAGTTGTACGGTATTCATTTTTTTATATAACCTATTAGTGAATTATTAATGATCAAAGTAGTTTATTTACCACACATAGGTCAAATATGGATGAATTGGAATGTAATATAGTTGTGTGTATGTATTATGGTTCTAATATAAGGTGTGTATAACTCCAAAATAAACTCAAAAAGAAGGAAGGTAGAGTAGAAAATAAAGCTTGTGGACCACACAAGATAAAACCTTTCTAAAGTAGCACTTGAACTAAAGGTTGGATAAGGAATCATGAAACAATGGCTTATATAGGATAATCTATCACACTAACAATCAAACATAGTTAGGATTCAAAGTTAAACAAAATACAACAAACTTAGATACATAAAATCAAAGGTTTTCACATTTGTAATATTACTCTTACAAATATACAAAGAAAGATTATGATCAATATGTAAAAGGAATTTAAATTAAAAATAGATTAAAATGAATAAATATATTTAAATTAATAAAACTCATGCATAACCATAAGACTAAGAAACTTAAACCATAACTTCTAACATAATTCATAAGTTTAGAAAAGAATTAGATTTTGCACATCAAGACTAAATTTCATAACTTATAATTTCCTATTAATATTAGTAGCTAAAATTATCCTCCTTTTGGAATGGGAGGATACAAGTATAAATAATATTAGGATAGGTAAGGCCTAATTTATCAAACACATTCTAAAAATACATGTTTAAAAATATAATGGTGAACTCTCATGTAAAGCATGCATGTATAATGGGTCTACCTTGAATAGAATTTTGAAACTAAATTATAATATATACATGCAAAGTAAATTTAGACCCAAATTTCTATATTATCCAAGACATGAAATTACATATTTATATTTGTAAAGGTGTTGATATGGAAACACTAGGTAAAGAAGATGATATAGTGATAGCTAGAGAAACTGAAGTAGTCATTGTTGTTCCTTATGGGATAAAGATGCGCCCACTTGAAGTATGCATGACTACATATTTAAGGAATTAGGAAGTTTACATAGAAGTGGTAAAAATTATAGTTTTATTTTTACTATTCATTGACCTTGAATCTCTATTTTTGGCCTTAAATTATTCAAATAATGTATGTGCAACTTCAAATTCCTTGTTAACAATGCCAAAATTGATAAAATAAGGCTTGAATATATTGATTGTTTCTTCCATCCACCTTCTATGTTTCACTTATGATCTATTGAACTTATATCCTAGGGCCTCTAAATTTGTTGTTATATCCTTCAAAAAATGTATTTGTTTCAATATTTAATTGTTAGTTCTATATATTATCCCTTCAACTTCCTCCTTAAAGCTATTGGTTATTACTTTAAGGAGGGTCTCAAAAGTTGGCCCATTGACCAATTCACCTATAGAGGTAATCACATCAGTGACCCTCATGTTATTCAAAATTTATAATTCCTAGTTTTCATGATTCAAAATATGTGCTAACAAAGCCTTCATCTAATTATGCCATGTGAGAGCAACAACATTTTTTTAATTACATAGTTTAATGATATGTTGTATCCTGACTAAACACTAAGTTCAACTAATTAAAATCATTACTCATAGAACATTAAATTAAAATGGTAACTATCTTCTCACATTACTTTAGTTAGTTACATATCTTCAACACCTTATTAATTTTTTATTGGCTTTCACCCTTGGAAACTAAATTATTACTCATGTTATATACCCAAGTAGCTACACTCTACACACTATCTAAAATTTTAATAAGGCTATGTATGATTATAATTTACAATAATATATGTTATCCCTCTTCCTCAATTTTATACCTTTGTTTCATTACCTCCTAGATAGAGTCCATAAAACCATAAAAATATTATGTATATTCATTCAAATCACCATGATTCTTTTTCACTTTATTAAATAAAGGAAATAGATTTTCTCTATTTATATTCAATTTATTCCCTTATATTATTATTTAATACCTTCTTCTTCCTCACCCTTGGATAGTACCATTCTATCTGTCAAATCTAGTAGATATTGTGGGTAATTTGGTGACAACCAATTTTTGTCTCACTTCCTTGTTTCCTTGCACTTCTCTAACCCATTTTCAAAAAATATGTTCCCCTTATTCTCTTGATTGATTTGGGACTTTAGAGATAGAGGGTGGATGTGTCATCAAATGAGGTGTTATTGATGGATGATTTAATGTTGAAGGTGATAATGAATCACTTTTTTGAATTGGGAACTATAATGTAATATTAGTTAGATAATATTTCCTAATTCCTAGTATTTATGCATTTCTTTTGTATTTTTATGTTTATCTCAAGAGTCCCATAGGAATATGAATGGAATTCTTGGTAGGTGAATTGATAAGTCATATTTTTTGCTTTATAATGTAGGAATTTTGCTTCATTCCAACTTGAATCATGAAATATAATTTCATTTCCATTCCATGAATAGATCTCCTAGCCTATCATTGATATAAGAGCTTGGATTTTTTATCAGATTTTTTATCTTCTCTCCTCTCCATATTCATATAACCTATATGATAAAATTTGGGTTATTAGTTTGAATGTGGTATTGGATAGATTAAAAGCATTGGTTACTAAAATATTTTGACTACATTGTAATATGATTCATTGTCTTTGTATTTGACCTAATTAATCATTGCTTACCTAACCTACATAGTATCTAGAATAAAGGTGTATTTTGTCTATCCTTTGATTTGAGTTTCAACAACCATGTTTCTAGTTTCATACATTGAAAGCTATGAGCCAATTTTTATTTTCTACCTTGGATAAGGCATTTACACATATTCTTGGCTAAAACCTGGGCTATGTGAAAGGTGTTTCTGATATCATTTCTTCCTAGTATGCAATGTTTGGTCTTCATACTTGGTGCCAATATCAAATTCATATCTACATCCAACAAATCATTCTTAAAGACTACGTGAAGTGTTAAAGAATGACAATTATTAACTTTTTATATTAGTGTAGTATATATCTGATCAGACTAGTTTATTTTACATTGTATTTGGCATCACATCACTATTGGGATACTAATGTGGCTGCTGAGACATTGGCCATATATTTTGTGTGGAAGGAGCTAACATGGAAGCATATTCAAACTTTTGTGGAAGGGCATATATTATGAATACTGGTTGGCATTTCAAATTAAGGCATACATATATTATATGCCATGAAGAGTTAAAATTTTCTTTATTATAATTTTGGAATTTTCAAACTTGGAGGAGGTAATTTATTTTATGATTTTTAATTGAAAATATAAATTTCCATTTTAAAAGTGATTTAATTCAAATTTGATAATCATTTAAATTTGAAAAGGCATTTAAAATTTGATGCAATTTGTCATTGAAATTACTTTTGAGGCATGCTAATCTATGCAAAAGTGGTAAATAACAACCAATCTTATTAATATCAAGGATAAATAAGGAGAGATACTCTTTTACCCATTCATGTATATCAAAAAATTTAAATCCAAAAATCAAGAAATATTGAATATATTGATGTATGAGGTTTTCTTTTTAAGCTAGTGTTAATAACAAAGTGAATCCTTTTTAGTACCATTATGTATATAGAAAAGGGTACCATTTTGGAGTGATAAGGAACCAATTTGGGTTAAACAAAAAAATCAAAACTTCCAAAAACTCAAACAAAACTCAAAACCATGTATTCCATCAAATCCATTATTGGCACTGCCTTGAATAACAAAAATAGTTGATTATAATGGTCTCAGCAAGTAGAGAACACACTCATATTAAATGATCTATGGTTAGATATTTGTGATGGGAAAACACAACCATCTAAAAAAATATGGAATACAAAGGACATATAGGTATGGAATTAGAAAAACCAAAAGGCTTTGGCCTTATTGAGGGCATCAGTGGATGGAGATGTGTTTCATCATATATAGGGGTACAATACACCATGGGAAGCATATCAAAAACTAAAAGACCTATGTGACTCCCATTCAAAGTTTTAATTCATTAAATTTTAGTTTAAATTGTTCAACCTAGAGTTGAAATATGGTGATGTGATGAGATTGGCTTCAGAGATACATGATATCAAACATGATTTTGATGTAATAGGTGTCAAAATCAACATATAAACAACCTCATCAATAAAAACCCTTATTACCAAGTATTAAACCTATTTAGAGTCTTTAAAAACAAGTAATCAATTGAAGACTCTCACATTTGACCAATTGGTTGAAAAGATGGTCGAAAGAGAAAAATCATTTTGAAGGAAAATAAAAACCATAATAGCTGAAAGTGTGTGTTATATCAAAAAAATTCCTTCAAACCATCAAATAAGGCCACATCCTCTAAAAATGAAGGAAATAACAAGTACAAGAATAATTATAAGGGAAAAGGTGGTAAAAATGAAAATCATGGTGGTCAAAATAAAAAATATAATGATAAACAAAACCTCTATTATGAATGATGCGATAGAAAAGGTAGCCATGAGACTCATAAATATAGGACTCGATGGGAGAAAAATTGAATTATACCATAAAAATAAAGATGTAAATTCAAATAAATAGTCAAAAGAGTCAAACTTAGCCCAATTCTCTAGTGAATGTGTGTTTTCCATTATAGATGATGAAGCAAATAGTGTCTTGATCAGTTCTTCATGGTTTGATCCTTGGGTTATTGATACTAGAGCCACTCAACATATGTAGTTTTAAAAATAATTCTTTGAAGAGTACATTAAATAAAGTTATGGCTTATTATACATCATAGATAGATCAATTCTATAACCATAGGGAAGAGGTACAATTTGACTCAAGTTTCCAGGACTTCCAGACTATAAACTTGAGAATGTTTTCTACCTTTCTCAACTAAAATGAAACTTATTTTCCATAGTACTCATAAGGAAACAATTCCATTCCATTTTTTTGGATAATGGTGATGTCATAATTAGGAGAAAAAGTGACAATGCAGTCATCTTGATTGGATATGAGGAAGGGAAACTACTCAAACTAAAGGGCGAACAATCAAATGTAAGGAATTATTCTCATCTTGTGGAAGATGTAATGTCTCCAAAAATGTTGTGGCATGATCAATTTGGTCACACTCACTATAATAGCATTCATGTATTGCAAAAGAATTCTTTTGTTGGTATGCCCAAATTGCCCATAAAATCAAATAAAAAGTGTGAATCTTTCATCTTGGCTAAACACGAAAGAGAATTATTTCTAAAGTCACAATGGAAAGCATATAGAAAATTGTATATTGTTCATTAGATTTGTGTTCTCTTCCAATCCTCTCTACTAATAGTCATAATTATTTCATGTTTTTCATTTATCACTATAGTAGGATGACCTAGATATACTTTTTAAAAAGGAAATCAAAAGCTTTCAATACTTTCAAGAAGTTTCAAGCAATGATTTAAAATGAAGCAAAAACCTACATCAAAACACTCAAAATAGATAATGGTGGTGAATTCACATCAAATAAGTTTGAATCCTACCTTGAGAAAAATGGGATCAAACATCATCTCATAGTTCCTCACACTCCACAATAAAATGTAGTAGTTGAAAGAATGAATAGAACTATGATGAATACGGTTTATGTAATGTTGTATTTCAAAGGGATAAATCTAAATTTTTGGGTCAAAGTAGCTAAAATAGTAGTACACCTTCACAATGGATCACCATCAATAGTTCTTGAATCAAAGAATTTATATGAGATGTGGTGTGGTCACCTCCCTTCAGTGCAACATCTTCAAATTTTTGGATCCAATTGTTATGCATTGATTCCAAAAGAGAAGAGAAATAAATTGGAGCACAAGAGTCAAAAATGCATCCATTTGGGCTATTCTAATTCCTCCAAGTCATTTAGGCTATATGGTGAGAAAGAAAAGAGTTTCTTGTTGTAAGAGAAGTTATATTTTGTGAGATAGTAAAGGACAAAGAACATATTGATTAGCAGTTGAGTCGACTAGAAAAATATGCAAAGTTTGATGTCTACAAGGAGAGTGATTTGAATGTTCCAAATAATGAGTATGAGACACAAAGTTGAGAATGTATTGATTTTATATTATCTCCCATACATGAGTTTGCTACTCCTCCTAGAGGAGAGAGTGAAACTTCATCATATATTAAATAGGGTCTAATATAACAAAGGGAAAATAGTGAAGTAACTTTAGAGGATGAACCTAAAGAAACTACAACATAGAAAATATGCCTAAGTGGGTGACTCAAACATTGAAAGATGTGAGACCTAATGAAGTTTGGAAAATAGGCACTCAAAGTGCACATGTAACCTCATCTCAACTAGATAATTTTATTGAAAAAATTTAGGACATGATTGGAAAACTCACATTGGATCATTCTCAAGAGGAACTCAATGTTTCATTTGATTCAGAACCAACAACTTTAAAACAAGCTAAAAATTTTGACTCTTAGAGAAAATCAATGAAAGATGAGTATAATTCATTGTTGAAAAATGGGACTTGGAATGTGTTTGATCCACCTTATGGTTACAAACCAATTAGTTTCAAGTGGGTCTATCAAAATAAATACAAGGTAGAAAAATCACTTGACAAGCACAAAGCAACTATTTATGGAAAGGGGTATGCTCAAAAGGAAGGAATTGACTATAATGAAACCTTTGGACCTATAGAAAAATGGACTACCACTCAGACTATATTGGCTTTGGCAGCTCATAATGGATAGAAAGTTCACCAAATGGATGTCAAAATTTCATGTTTGAATAAATACCTCGAGGAAATTATGTACATGACACAACCTAATGTTTTTACAGTAAAGGGACAAGAGCACAAGGTGTGAAAATTGGAAAAATCACTTTATGGTTTGAAACAAGCCCCTAGATCATGGTATGACAAACTGGTTGAGCACCTGATGAACATGAACTTTAAATGTTTTGAGTTTAAAGATGTAACTCTTTTCATCAAAACAATTGATAAAATAGTTATAATTTTAGTGGTGTATGTTGATGATTTGCTCATCATAGGGAACAATGAATGGTATACTATAAAATTTAAATCAGATTTGATGAAAAGCTTTGAAATGATTGATTTGGGTTATCTTCATTACTATTTAGGTATTGAACTACTTTAAAAACCAAAGTATTTCTTCATCACTCAATAGAAGTATGTTGGTGACATTCTAAGGAAGTTTGGAATGGAAGATTGTAAGCCTCTCAGCACACCCATGGAATAAAATCTCAAATTGACATCTGAAGATTTAAAAAATTTGGTTGATGCCACTTAATATAGATAGCTCATTAGAATTCTAATTTATGTGACTACAACTTGACTAGATATATCATATGTAGTTGGTGTCCTCTCAAGATTCATGCAACAATTGAAGGAGAATCATTGGGTAGTATCAAAAAGAGTCCTCTAATATCTCAAAGCCACACAACATTTTAGGCTCAAATATTATAGGGTAGCAGACTTCAAACTAGTTGGGTATTCAGATTCAAACTATGTTGGTGATGATGAATATGGAAAGTCCACCTTGAGTTTTCTAATTAATTTGGGAATAATAGTTATTAGTTGGAAATCCAAAAAGTAATTAGTACTAGCAATTTCTTTAATAGATGCATAATATATGGCCACTTCAGAGGCAACTAGAGAGATCTTGTGGCTCAGAAGGGTTCTTTCAAATTTATAGGAGAAACAAACTTCATCAACACCTCTCATGGTTGACAACACTTATGAAATGTAGATGGCAAAGAATCTAGTCTTTCATGACTAAACTAAGCACATCAATACCAAATTTCATTTGATTTGGCACTATGTGAAAGATGGTAGTGTCAATTTGTAACATTTCTTGAAAATATATCAACTAGTAGACATCCTAACAAAGGCACTTGTATGATAAAAATATTAAAAGTTTAGAGGAATGGTTGGTCTAACAACAACCCCTACGAATTAAGGGGGGGGTGTAATATTAGTTAGATAATATTTCTTAATTCCTAGGAGTAGTTGTGCATTTCTTTTATATTTTTTTGTGTAGCTCAAGAGTCACATAGGTATATGAATGGAATTCTTGGTAGGTGAATTGATAAGGTCATATTGTTGGATTTATAATGTAGGATTTTGCTTCATTCCAAGTTTATTCATGAAATATAATTTCATTGCCATTCCATGAATAGATCTCCTAGCCTATCATGGGGTGTAAATGATCATCTGCCATAGTAAGGGCTCCCTTGGTGGATCAAAATCTAATAAAAACTTGGTTAATCTAGGATTGTTTTCAATAGATAACAAGGAAAATTATACGGGGAATGATTACAAAATAGGCAACTCGAATTGAGTTGTAGGTTTTCTAGGTATTGGTAGCATTTTGGGATTAAAAAGTGAAAAAATAACCAATCCTTGAAAATGAATTGCCTTCTTAGGAGTCTTTATCTATTAAGATGATGAAAGAGTAGAATAATAGACCATGATAGTTAATGAAATACTAGAAGTATCTAGTGGAAAATCTGATGTTGCAGTATCTGGAATGGAAATAGTAGAAACTAAATAATAAACTACCTCACATATCTTTTTGTTTTGGTTCATTTTGAAGAATTAATTGTCTAAGGATATAACTAATGTTAGTTCTTATCATAGGCTCCCCAAGCTCACTAATTTATCTTTCTCCAACATATACTTTTCATCCTATCTAATTTTGTCTTCCTCTTTCATTTCCCCCTATTATGCTTCCATCATAATTTATACACTTTCTTCCTCCTCATCTATAGCATAATATACCAAGGATATCACCTATCTAAGTTATTCTTCCTTATTTTCCTCCCCCTCAATAGGGGATTATTCCATAGCATTCAGACCAAAATATGGTCTTTCCTCTAGTTTTTGTATTATGGAGGGATATGGAAGGACTTTGGATCTTCTATAGTAGGTGGATATGGGAGAGACATAAAGGGAGGGGGATGATGAAAAAATTTAAAGAGATACAATAGTAAGAACTTCTATTATAGTTGTTGGTGATGGAATGGAAGGTGGAACAAAATTAGTGTAAGGAGGAGTGGATACAGATGGGGAGTGGATGAAATAGTTAAGAAGGAAGAATGTAGAAACTATGGATGAGTTAGTTTGTAACTATTTTGAGAGGTGGTAGAAGTGTCATAAAGAATGTTCTCTTATGGTTTCCTTATATAGATGGGGTTATCTCCACTACATTGGTTATGAAAAAATGTGTGGTGATATTTGGAAGATATAAGTTATCCTAGGGTTTAGGGTACCTCTAATAATTTCCGTTTTATCTCAAGGATTGATTCCCTTTGGCTACTAGACTCCCCTTCTTCTGAATCTATCTCTTCTATTATAGTAGATGGGGGTTAGCATGGGCCTACTAAATCTTATGGTTGAGGTGGGGGCCACTAATGGATCCATTACTTATATTATTGCATTACCATATAATTTTCCTATTCTTGGTCATATTTGGATTATACCAGATGGCCTGAAGTACCATCATGGACATTTGTTTATTTTTCATTTCAATCCATAGTTTTGAGTCATCTAATGTGTTTAATAAAATTGCATCATGATAATAAGCTTGGGTACCATATGTGATGTTCACCTTCTTTTTGTCCTTTAGGATCATCAAAATTATTGTGGGTTCTCATTTTTACCCCTTGTCTTACCACATATTAGATTTTCCAAATACTTAGAGGCCTTTTAAAGCAATAGTCCTAATGCTTCTATCTTAGCTCTTCATCAATGTTTATATATATATATATGGTAATCCACTTCTTACTCTACATTTTTTTAGGGGCCTGATAAGGTAAAAACAAAGGAAGTACCCTTATTCCTATAATACTAATGACTATTACATAAGGGTAATACCGATAATCTCCACTTTTCTTAAGGGTTCTCCTCAAGTTCTTAGATAGTTGAGGCATCTAAGTGTCATGAATTTCTTGGTACACCTAAGGATAATTTTTTTCACAAATACTCTTGATTTCAGATATAAATAAATAAATAAACATGAATGAATAGTCCTTACATATTCTATTCTCCACATATTTGGATGATGCTTTCCATAAATCTCCATTTAACCTATGGACTATGCATAGGACTATATCTAATAAATAAGACATCATATAAGAATTCTTATATGTGGGCCTTTACTCAAGTTGATAATCTAGTTTTCAATCCAAACACATATAAATTACCCTATGGAACCAATCTTTTCTGAGGTCAATAGAAATTCCAGTAGAGTGACCCATTCTACTTGCACATAAGTGATACTAGTAAAGCCATATAGTCTATTCAAAAGATCAATAACTATATTGATCTTGAGATTAAATTTATATATCCCATTGGATGAAAGAGTTCCCTTGGTATTTAGTGTTTGGTATATTAATATTCATTATTTCAGTTTGTCATCCACTATGTTGTGCTCAATCCATGCATTAGTTTAGGCTTAATTATAGGCAATCTGAGGCCCTAGTATCTTGAAATACTTTTCAAATTCCCTCTCATAAATGGAATCAATTATTATCTTACCCTTCCTAAGGTGTAGGAAATTTACAATACAAGTTTTATTAAAAAACAAATCTCAAAGCATATCAATATAGGGCATTACCTCAAGTTTTTCCATTACTTGATGAAGTCCCATAATTATGAGGAGCAACAAATCATCGATGTATTAATTTTCATCATTAGACAATTGGATTTGACTAAATTAAGGAACCATAGAGTCTGCTACATTCTACAATATAGATTAAAGTGAAATTTGAACTCAGGGGAGCTTTTACTGAACATTGTATCTATATATTATGTATTTTCCACACAAAAGTATGCATAATCGGCTTGAACGCATGTTGGTTACTTTGAAGAAGAAGATTTTTTAGTAATTTTGATTTGTATAATTATTTCAAAAATTGTATGAATTATCTTCATAGTTTTGTTATAAAAATAGGGATTTTGGTCATAGATAAGATAAAAAATGCAATATTCACTCATATATTAATGGTGAAGTGACTTATTTTTCACTATATTTTACATATATTTCGTAAAGTTTTCACCTTGAATGCCAAATTCATATGATTTTAATGTAGTTAATAGTTTTTTATTTCATTCTCATTTCAATTTTAATGTTCTAGTTAGCTTTGGCAAGTTTGTATTTTCCATACAATGTTTTTTTTTAACTTTACATGTCTATTAATCCTACTTGAGACAATTGTCATTTTCTCACTCACCAACTTCTTTTCTTTATTGTTAGAATTTATTTTTGTATACTTTGGATATGTGTCTCCTAAATTGTGACATATGTTTACTTTTTTGCTTACCTGAGCTTTTGGATTTGTAATTATACTTTGTATGTTTTGGGGTCATGAATTAATGTAACTGTGACACACAAAGTAATCTCAATATTGCAAGATTTCATATGCTTCGAGGCACAATCGTATTATTCATTTGAATTGTATATGTCACTAGAAATGTTCTAGTTTGATGATATGTCAACACATAGATTGATATTAGGGCTCAAATTCTTAGATCCACATGACCATTAAGCAATTTAATTCTTTTTTATATTTTATGAAATTTTGGGATAGTGTAATCATGCCAACTATTGGCTGCTCAGGACTTGAAAGCTCAAAGGTATTAGATTGTATGGATTCATGACCACTAGACTTCTCTTAAATCCTCCTTGGTTCTATTTTATCAAATAGGCAATTGTCAAGTGTTCAAAGACTACAAAATCTCAAAAACTTTAGAAGATTAACTTTTATTTTCAAAGCTTCTATGGCTCTATGCAATGCGATCGTACTATGTGGCCTGTTCTTAGGGCTCAAAGACATTGATCACTTTTATTTTATTTATATTATGAAAGGATATATTCAATGTGGTAATGACATATGTATAGCTATAGAATCTCATTATCTTTTAAGACATAACAAAATTTATAAAGTCATAAAGTTTTTAAGTAATGTGGTAATGCCACTTGTTTAATTATCAGAGCTTGAGGACCCAAAGGACTTAAGAAATTTTTTTGAAAGGAATGAAGGATTTGTGTAATGTATTAATCACATATGACATGATCTTGGATGAAATAAAGTAATGCCTAACCCATGAAAGTCTGGTAAGTGTATATGGTTAGTCCCACATACATATAAATCATATGAAGCACTAGGATGAAGGACATTAGTTTCATTAGTCCAAGTAAATCAAGAAAAAATATAAAAATCTAAGGTTTAAGATAAATCAAAATAATAGTTCAAGCTATGATTTTCAATTTTTTAATTTCTATAACTTTAGACTTCAAAGTAAACCTTAGAATTATGCAAATTAAGACTAGTGTCATGAATTTCTAAGGATTTAAGTAACTTGTATAGATATATTCAAGAAATAATGGGTCCCTATTTGAATTTTAAAATTGTGTGTGTGTGTGTGTGTGTGTGTGTGTGTGTGTGTGTGTGTGTGTGTGTGTGTGTGTGTGTGTGTGTGTGTGTGTGTGTGTGTGTGTGTTAGAGAAAAAATGGTGACTCAGTGGGAAAACGTTTTTGAGTATTTAAGAATCTACAATCTTAGAAATGAACCACGATATAACAACTAAATATAATAAGAAAAGAATAAACAAACCATTCCTTGAAAAAATACCCTTACTTCCTCATGAAACATACTAACCCTTTTCAATCATTGGATATATGTGTGATTTTTTGAATTTAATTCCCCTTGCTATGAGAGTTTTGATAAAGTCCTAGATAAACACTATAGGTTTCATGTTGAATTCATATTTTCAAACCAAATAGTAAGGGAATCCTAGGCATTACTCCACTTCCATGAAATCATATATATCCATAAAAAATAAACCTATGATTCCACTCAAATCCCTACTCTACTTCCAGTCATGTATCCATATCCCTATTAGAGATTACTTAAATCACCCATTATTCTATTAGTTTGTATGATGATTTTGTTCTTTTTTGTGAAACATAGATTAAATAAGGGTTGGGAATCACCATTGGATGGGTCTATGTATAATAAAACCCTTTTTTTTAATACATCCCTATTAGTGTGTATCTATTTCTATGTTTATTATCTCTCATCTAAGTTTAAGCATATAAAAGTTCAATTAATATTTTGGACATGAAAAATATTTCTAAAATTTACATGAATATATTAGATCAAATCCTACAAGCCAAATAGACTCATTCAGACCAATCAAAGAATAATTCAGTCATAGTACATCCTCAATCCCAAATGCTCAAGTATTATTAAAATAAAAATTCCCTATGAATACCAATTGTGCAGCCTATTGTATCATCCCCTTGTTTTGCATATATTTTGTAACCTCATGTATAAAATCAACTGGATCTATTCTACAATTGTATAAAACTAATGTAGAATAAAAAACTAATCTACCAAAATTAAAATGTAGAAATAAAGAAATGTTAATCTATGAAATATGGAAAGATAACCTATAAATTAGGGACATCTATTATATAAATTATTAAACCTACTATACTCCTAAATCTACACCTACACTTACAATCACTCAAATGAAATTCTAATTAGAGTAGTTATTAAACAATGCTTCAAAAACTATCCATTTATTAGAAAGGTGAGGTCATTACATTAAAGGTATTTAAATCAGAAGGCATTATTATCTAGGTTTTCTAATATAATATATGGCCTAATAAAAAAGGGATTAAACTTATCATGATATCATTTCTTATGCTTTTTATCCCATATTATCATTATGTCTAAAATCTTGAAGGCCTTGATCTTTGATCTTTTGTCAAGCCACCATTTGATAATATCATGATGTTTACTAAATTTGTGTACTATTTCAATTCTTACATCTCCTATCTAGACTATGATAAGCAGTCTAGATTATATTCTTTCATCTTCAACCATTTACTCTTACATGAATTAGTACATTGGTATTTTTAGAGTAACGGGGAAGACTGGTTGTTGACCATATACTAGCAGAAAAGCTAAAGCTTTGAGAGATTACTTGTGTCTTGTTATATCTAAACATAGTACACACTTTAATAAGAGATGGCATTCCCTTGGTTTATTTTTTATATATTTATTAATGGCATCAATCATATTTTTATTGGTAAATTCAACCACTCCATTTCTTTGTGGGTAGTAGTTCATGGATAACTTGATAATAATTTGGTTGTTGTATCCCCTTTATGAATTTAGTAGATTTAAAATCTAGACCATTGTCACAAACTAAGGAAATGGGAGTACCAAACATGGTCAGTATGTTTTCTCTAAAAAACATGATAACATCCATTATTATAGAATTCCTAGTTGATATAGTATTTATCCATCTAGTACAATAGTTAGTATTTGTTAAGAAAAACTTATGTCCTACTAAAAGAGTTTGGTTTTATCACCCAAGTAAATTCAAGACCCCATTGGGTAAAGGGACATCCTTTGATGACTAGAGAAAAGGGCATGGTAGAATTCACTTCTTTTTTTCCTAAATACATGACAATCATGATAGGTGCTAACATTTTTATGTGCATACTTGAATATTGTGGGCCAATATTGTCCCATCCTTAAAATATTGTGAGATGTAGTGTTACCTGAAGGAGTCCCACTACCAATATTCTAATTTAAATTATCTAGGGTGTCTTTTACTTTATCTCATAAAACACACCTTAGATAACTATCCTCATAGTTATTTTGATATAAGACTCTTTTATTGATCAAGTATGGGCTAATTTGAGCTGGAGGGTTCATATTTATTCACTATTTAGCTCAGGGGGACAAGTTCTTGTGAGAAGATAATGGATGATTTGAGTATAAATTTTCTCCACCAACTACCTAAGTTTAATTAATTTTTAAAAAAATAATGTGTGCATAACTCTTGGTCATTGGCTGGATAAGTCTTTGGCCTCTTACCATTTTTTGTGGTCTAATCTCAAGATCAACCTCTTATAACTTTTCCATCCATTTTCCTCTCCTTTTCCTAACTCATTTTGGCTAAATGTGAGCTTGACAATTAGATATATAATGATGGTGTATATTTCATTTCTTAGAATATAATACATAATTTTTTTCATATATATTATCATGGCATATGTTAAGTTCTCTATCATAGAGTATTTCAACTTAAGATTTTTCAAGTTAGTACTAATGAAAGAAATATGATGTTCATTATCTTCTACCTTTTGTGTAAACATAATAGCTAGTGTGTTATATAGAAAATGAATAAATATAGAAATACTGACTAAAGTCTAGACTCATTAGAACTAGAGATTAAGAAATGGTAGTCTTGATATTTTGAAAATCTCTTCGAGCTTTTGTTTTCCACTCTATCTTCACATCTTGTTTTATCATGGTGTTCAATGGTTTTTCAATCTCTAAAAATCCATAAATGATTTTTGATCACAAATTGCATCTTACCAAAGGTCTTTAGCTCTTTATTTCTACTGGGAGGTGTCAACATATAAATTTCTTATAATTGATTTGTATCAATTAATATCTCATCTTTAGTGATGATATGGACTAGTAGTTTCCCTTTAGTAACTCTAAATATACTCTTCTTTGGTTTGAGTGACACTCCATACCTTCTACATCTATCAAACACTTTCTATAAGTGGTCTACATGATCAATGCTATCTTTAGAATACACTATTAAATCATCCATGTAGATGATAATTCATTTTCCAATAAGTCTATTAAAATCAAATTCCATGGTCCTCTATAAAGTTTCTCCTATATTTATTAGGTCAAATGACATCCTTTTATATGAAAAACTCCCCCACTTTGTGGTGAATGAAGTATTCATATTGTCTTATGATTCTAATAAAACTTGGTTATTACTTGAGAATCCATCTAATAAGATCATCTCAGTCCCACTTACTATATAAATTAACTCATCCAATCAAGGTAGGGGGTAATTATATTTATCAAATGTTTTGTTCAAGTTATTAAAATCAACATGGATTTTGATTTCTCTATTTTTTTAAATTTATAATAAACTATCTACCCAAGTTAAATGTGTGATTGGAAAGATAATCTTGACATCTAATAGCTTATGCTTTTATTTAGATAATAAGTTTCATAATTGGATTCATTGGCCTCTATCTTTACTTGAGAGTCTTGTGATATGGATTTAATGATATAGTATGTGTGATGTCCATAGGGTCAAATAATTTAAAATATTAATATGTCTAAGTGATCTCATCCTTGTATACTATCTATAGATTCTTTACTTTTTGTCTTTGAATTTTAGTTCAGCTTAAATTGATGTTCACAAATTGAGGATGTTGGTCATATTTTCAGTGTAATTAGACTTGGTGGATCTAGGTTATTTTGTATTCTGATATGAAAAATTCCCCCACTTTGTGGTAAATGTAGAATTCATATTTTCTTATAATTATACTAACATTTTGTTGTTACTTGAGAATCCATCTAATAAGGAGATAATTTTAGTCCCACTTACTAAATTAACTCATCCAATCAAGGTATGGGGTAATTATCTTTATCTAATGTTTTATTCACGTTCTTGAAATCAGGACATAGTTTGATTTCTCTATTCTTTTTTATTGGTAATATATTACCTACCCAAGTTGAATGTATGATTGGAAAGACAATATTGACATCTAATAGTTTTTATACTTCCATTTAGATAAGAGGTTCCATAATTGGATTCATTAGCCTCTATTTTTATTTGAAAGGCTTATGATATATATTTAATAGTATAGTTTATGTGATGACCATAGGGTCAAAGAATTTAAAATATTAATATGTCCAGGTGATCACATACTTGTAGTCTATTAGTAGATTCTCCAATTTTTGTCTTTCACTTTCAATGCAAACTAAGCTGATGTTCACAAATTGAGGATGATAGTTAGTGCCCATATTATTAGTTAAATCAAACTCAATGGATCTAGGTTATTTTCATTTATAATATTGGGGATCTAAATCTAAATATTTTTCCAAAGAGACCATCCCCAAAGGGATGTAGTTATCCTTTAATTACAAGACACCATCCTCTCTAGGTCTTCAATCTGTATGGGATCAACATCCTTCTCACATATTAAATAATATCTTAAGGCTCAAAAACTAGTCATGAATTGCACATTATATTGATCCTCTTTAAACACTTAGAATTTTTTCACATTGTTAGGGACATAAGAGAAAGGAACCATATCCATAGAAAATTTCTATGTATTTTATTCTTGGAGTGGTGTTAGAGTGGTAGCTAAATCTGTTAGAGTCTAATGCCTAATCATAATCATGTGGGATGCCTTTGATGTGGAATTCTACAAAGGATTCAATTAGATCTTGTGCTCAATGTTTATACTTATTCAAATAGGTGAGTTTTCATTTATACATGTTTATGATTTTCTTAACAACTATTTTTGAGTTATTAAAGATCTACAAAGTCTACTTGAAATTATTATTTAGTGAAAATTGAAGGCTAAGGATCAAATATTCATTCTTAGCTCTATTATTTATGCAAGGGAAATATAACTTATATGAAACCAAATACTAATTTTTATATGGATCAACCAAGGACACACGAATACCTAAGCCTTGTTTTGATTTTAATCCATTAAAATGAAGAGTCCACAACTAATAATGACTTTTAAATTCTTGTTCATGCAATGCATTTTCTTATCTAGTAGTGAATGTCTAGATTCTCTCATGTGAAGACACAAATTCAACTTTATCATTTGTGGTGTTATACTATGTGATCATGTATCTCATATTTGCTTCATGGTCCCCTTGGATCTAATTAGTTACTCATGTCCAAGGTATCCACATGTGCAAGAAATTAGTGGTCGTGTACCCATTCAGTGTCTTGGATGAATCTCAGCTTAATAATAATCCATAAGCTTGTATAAAGTCAATGACCAATATATCAATGTACTATTATAATTGTAGCTCTAACACCATGTTCATGTTCATGTTAGTTATTTATCCAATGTAAGGGATAGAGTATTTTTATAATTATAGGACCACTCTCCTTGACTTGTCTAGAGTGAAATCCATCTTCTTGCATACAGTTATTGGCATCAAATTGGTTAAGGTGCATGAGTCAACTAAATAATTTTTTACATTATTTTAAAACATTATGGCAATCAACATAAAAAGTGGTGCTTTAGGCTTATCCTTGTATACCATTACATTTTCATACATAACTTTTGACTTGTCAAAAAATGGACTTACAATTAAGGTTTTAAGTAGTAGCTCTCTTTGTTTAATGATCTAGGCCAAATCATGAAGTATTATGTTAGATTTAATATTCTTCATGTCTTCAAAAATATTTCACCCTCCTTTGATGTCTAGATCTAAAGTTTGTGACTATTCATCTCTCTTTGGGGGAGGTGGATTGTCATTATCCTTATCATCTAGAGGAATGGTAGTACTATTATTCAGAGGTGTTATAGTAGTGATGGGTTTTTTACTCCTTAAATTATAATTGTTCCTTACCTAATGATATTTTTGGAAAGTAGGGATCTCATCTATGTTATCCTATGGTTCATTATCATCCTCTTGTAAGAAAAGAGAGTCATAGGTCTAAAAGGCCATTTTTGTGCTTAGATGTCCTAATCCATTAGAAGAAGATGGTTTTGACTAATGTGTAGAACCTTCTTACATGTACATATCATATTTAAATATATCAAAGGTTATGTATAAATTGATGCCATATATCTACACATATTTTGTAGTGTTATGAACCTAACACTACTTAAGAAGGATTGTTTCATTGATGTTTATATCTAGCATTTTGTTGGGTAGCTATGATTATAAATTTTTACTAGACCTATATAAATGCATGTTGTACCTGTGGAATAAAATTTATTGGTTGGTGTTCTATCCACTAGTGTTAGATATGAATTTATTCACATTCAGAAACAAATTGCTTAACTTTTATATCATCCTCTTAATAACTTTTAATTATTTTTTTGTGGAGTTAGAATTAGTACCTTATGTAGTATTAGTATTAGATATTATCAAGGACTTATTTAGGTTTCGATGGTTATGCATAGTCACATAGTTTCTCAAGAAACTAATATATTGGTTGAGTGGAGCATGGATCAAATGAAATTGGTTATACATCGGGCTCTAGTTTTGGGCTATAGTATTCTGACTTGCTTTTGGAATTGGACTAAAATCTAGGAAAATAAGACCAATATTAAGTGAGTCCAATGACTATAGTTAAGGTTTTAATTATTTATCAACATTGATATCTTCATCATAAGCTAAAGGTAGCATATTAACATAAATGGCTCTATGTAGGAAGATAACAATGATAGGGTCTAGGGTGTTTTTGTAAATTTCAATGACCAACACCACATTGGGCATGTAGGTAGTCTCAAGTCTTTTGTACATATTCTAAAATATAGCATTAAAGGTTCAGATTGGCTCACTTGGATATCTTTTTATGCTTCTAGAGTGTTGATAAATAACACTTGCACTAGTGAACTAGCCAAACTATGCCAAAAAGGTGTTTTCAAATTGCACCTAAGAGGTTATTGAACATTCTATGATATAGGAAACTAGTCATAGGTGGCATATTTTAATGTAAATGGAAATATTTTGAATACCATGCCTTTATGGGTTATATTCAATATCCCTAAAGTAATTTTAAATGGCTTAATATGTTCTTCATTAGTCCAAAATACTTGAGGGAGAAAAGGAAGGAAGATATTTCTCAAGGTTTCTATGTAGATCATGGATAACCCCATCAACATTAATGGAAGAGCTAGCTATCTAGGTTTCATCCTAAGTTATAGCTTGGGGTCAGACCAATAGGAATAATGGAAGATGGTGTTGTCTACCTAGAGATAATGATTAAGCTCGATGTTGTCTCATAACTCCTCTATTAGACCTCTAATTTATATGTATATCCAAACGTGTAAATAACAATTTAATTTTCAATATAGACCTTATTATTATTTTATGTTCTTCTATTACGACTCAATTGATTCTTTTAAAACAAAATAGTGGTGGATGTTCATTCCCTCCTTCTAGCACTATAATAAATTCTCATTGGTGTGGGTTCTATGTACACCCATTAAATCTTATGAGGTAGCCTATAACATTTTAGGATTAATAAAAAGTATTCACTCCAAGGCATGAGTTATAGGATATTTAATTTTGTAAACAACCTATTGGTGGAATAGCAAAGAATGAATTTATTTGTTTAACAAAAATAGGTTAGTTATGGATGAACCATAATCTACTTCATATGGGTGAATGGCTGATGGTTCTAATCTTAGGTGGGTAGGAATCCTAAATAAATTCAAAAATAAGGAAGGTAGAGAATAGAATAAGGTTGGTGAACCACACAATATGAAACCTTTCTAATATAGCACTTGAGCTAAAGGTTGGATAAGGAATCAATGAATAATCTACACTATAGGACATTATATCACACTAAAAATCAAACATAGTTACGAGTCAAAGGGAACAAAAATAAAACAAAATTAAAGACATAAAATCAAAGGTTGCCACATTTCTAAGATTTCTCTTACAAACTTGCAAAGTGGGATTATGATCGATATACAGAAGGCATTCAAATCAACATTAACTTAAAATGAATAAGTGTACTTTAAAAAATAACTCATGTACACTAGAAGACTAAGAAACTTAAATGGAAAATCTTCTTACACAATCCACATATTTGGAGAAGAATCATATTTTACACAAGACTAAATTACACAGCTTCTTAGAATTTCCTATTAATATTAACATTAAAATTATCCCCATTTTGGAATGGGGAAGGCTTCATCTCTAAAATGAAGTCTTAAAATAACTATTCAATTTTTTTTTTAACTATGAACTCTCATGCAAAATATGCATGTAAAATGGGTATACCCAAAATAAAATTATATAACTATATTACAATATATACATGCAAAGTAAGTTTAAAATTAAAGTTTTAACTTAAACAAAACATGCAATTACATATTTATATTTGTAAAGTTAATGATGTGGTACCACTAGACAAAGAAGAGGATAGAGTGATAGTTAGATAAACTGAAGTAGCCACTATTATTCCTTATGAAATCAAGATGGACCCACCTAGAGAATGCATGATTACATATCTGAGAAATTGGGAAGTTTTCATAGAAGTGGAAACACTTATAGTTGGTTTTGTACTATGCACTAAACTTGAATCTCCATATTTAGCCTTACATTATTTTAAAAATACATCTGTAGCTTCAAATTCCTTATTAACAATGTCAAAATTAAACAAATAAGGTTTGAATTTCTTGATGTTTTCAACCACAAACCTTTTATGTTCGACTTCTAAGATATTAAATTCAGCTCCTAGGGCCTATACCTACATTACTCCATCCTTCAAAAAAAATTATTAGGTGCAACATTTCATCATTGGTTATATATATTGTCCCTTAAACCTCCTCCTTAAAGCTATTAGTTATTACTTTAAGGAGAGTATCAAAATTTGGCTTGTTGACCAATTCACCTATAGAGGTAATTACATCAATGATCCTCATATTATTTAAAATTTATAAGGCCTGATTCTCATGGTTAAAAAGAGGTGCTAATAGAGCTTTCATCTAATTATGGCATGCAAGAACAACATCCTTTTTTTAATTACATAATTTAATACCCATGTTGCATCCTAACTAGACATGAAGTTTAGTTGATTAAAATAAGTACTCCTAAAACATTGAATAAAAAAGGTAAGTCTCTTATCTAATTCCTTTATTTGGTTCCATAGTTTTAGCACCTTATTTCTTGTTGATTAGCTTTCACCCCTCAAAACTAGAACATTGCTCAAAATGTTATACAGATGAATGATTGAACTCTACACACTATCTACAAATTTAACATGGGAATGCATGATTTACATCTTTAGTAACTTTTGCTTTTCCTCTATAGACATCCAATTCCTAACACTATTTGTGTTTAAATTGTGAATCTTACTCGAATTACACTCAAATGCACAATTTAGGCCAAAATCACTAAAAATGCACTAAATGGTTCGATCTTGTCATATGAAAGTGATTATTTAGGATAATTTATCCATAAATAGGGCAATGAATTTTATGTGATTCCTAAATTTTATCAAATCATTTCGAGTAAAAATGATGATTTTGCCTTTCTGTGCTCTAGATCACTCTTTTCTTCTAATTCATTAGTACATGTCACATACCTTTGTTATTTTGTGTTGGCAAAATCTTAAATGGGATAATGATTTATACCCATCTAACATCACCTTGAAATTTATCTTGAGTCAAATTATGACCCATTAATATGAATTTTTGACCATTTTGATTAATTGTGCACTAATTTCCAAATAATTGCATTAAAATTAATTAATCTTATTTAAGTTAATTTATTTAAATCAAGAGCTTAAGTGGATTTTCTAGGGAGGTTATTGACTATTTCATTATTTTAAATTGATTCTCATTATCTACATCACCTAGTGACATGATCTATGGGGTGGC
The DNA here is from genome assembly GCA_037957365.1 of Torreya grandis. NCBI lineage: Eukaryota > Viridiplantae > Streptophyta > Pinopsida > Cupressales > Taxaceae > Torreya > Torreya grandis. The sequence continues at coordinate 3,999,641 of JARHVA010000712.1, read as the reverse complement.
ATCCTCAAGCCATAAATGCAACAAATATTAGGTTTATGGGCACCCATGCCTCATTAATGACCCTTACTCCCAAATCATTATGAAGATATTTATGGGGTTAGGTTCAAATATTAGATTAATTCATGGCCACACATCTCAATCTTGATATATATGTTCATGGTTGATCTTAGCCTATTTGGAAAATATATAAGTAGAAGGGCATATAACAACATTTTTGACCTAAATTATTGTAAACTTATAATGAAAAATTATCTCCATAATATTTATTTGTGTTGATCATTGTATTTTATTTTCAAGCTTCATTTTATAGGTATATTAAATTTCCTATATTGATCATAAGTTATACATAGTGATATTGAGATGACGGAAGAGCTTGGTATCCATTGTTGACAAAGACAAGAATGCTAGATCAAGGGGAAAAACATGTTTGGAGACACTCTTGGATGGTGGAATTACTTGGGAAAGTAATTAGTATTTGATTTATTTCAATTTCTATTCGTTATCATTTGAAAACACCTTTGGAATAGGTTGGCTTAGTTTTTTAAGTTCTTTATGCATTCTTTATGTTTACATGTCTAATGTTTGATTAACCAACTTTGTAATCCAATCCTACATCTTGGCATGACTACTAGGACAATAGAGTCCATTAGAGTAAGGAAGACATTGTGGAAATTTTACATTTGCATTTTATTAATTAAAAAGTCCTTAAACATTAATTGTTTAGCTCAGTTTTCCATGTTTCTAACATTTTTGTCCACACATAGGTTACATAGTGATCGACAACAGTTCTTAGTGACTAACAATAGTTACATAAAACCATGGTTGGTTGGGTTGTAGGGGAAAATATACCTAAAAATTTGCATTTTTATATTTTATTCATGTTTGTTTCTAATTATTTTAATTTTATAAGTGTCTAGTATGAACATAGTTTTGATCCAAAATCTTATCTTTTGGAGATTTTATCCTAATAAGTATTTTGAAGCATAACATTCTTACCTTGAGGTTCACAGGTCACCATCAATGGTTATTGTTCATCAGCTATGGTTGGGTACCAACCAATGATGGTATTTTAAGAATATGCCCTAGTAAATAGTGAATGATGATGGTCTCTATGTTTAAAAAAAACCATAGATCTGAGAGTAATAAAACCAAGATTGCTTGTGTCAAACTAAAAAGCGCTTCAAATCTAAACAAGGTTATCTATTGTTATGCAAAACCAACATGGAAAGTGATAAATTTGAGATTAATTAAGCCTTTTTAACCTCTTTTTGGTGCTTAAAAATAACTAATAACTTTCCTTTGGTTCTTTATAAAGAAAAATTACATGTTTATTTTTAAATGTCTTGTGACTATTTCTCAAAAACATTTGTAGATTAAGTTCAATCGGCCAAAGAACATCACCAAACACTTCAATTTGGTGATTAAAACCAAACTCACTTCAAAGTTTTGTATTTTATAAGTTATATATCATTATTTGGTTAAAATTGTTTGAGCAAAGAGGAATATGTGCATGCATGCTCTCTCCCTGTCCCTTATAGGGAACTTGTGGAATCAAAATTGACATTTTCATTGAAAATTGTGCATTTATCCAAGGTGTAAAAATGGATTTATTCAGGCTCTCTGAAAAACCCACATGGTTTGGGTGATCTAAAAATAACCTATAAAGCCTTTTTACTTAGATTTTATTTCACGCATTTTGGCTCATGAAGGGGACTTCATTACCTCCCACAGGTTATATAGGTATTTTTTGACTTGGGGCTTCATCTCCCAACATAATATTCAACCCCTCTCCACTAGGGGCATATAAATTAGGATTACCCCACTGAGATAGTGGTTTGAGTGATTAAACCATCTCCATTAGTGGCAAGCTGGCCTAGAACTTATGATCATTCAGGACATCACAGTACACTGAGTAATTAATGGATGTAGTGGTTGTGAAAATGACTAGAGAATTTCATAATAATTAATTTGATATGGATACAATTGACATGTTGCTTCTCTTATGTACAAATGTGAAATTCTATACACATGAGATCCATCTAAATGATCACAAACTTGTAGAGTTTTAGATAAATTCCACTTGCTATAGAAATATTGTCAATGTGAGGTGCACCCCAAGGTCCATGTCATCATATTTTCACTTAAGAGAAGGGGGTACAAAATACCCTACTATATAATGCACTTTTATTTTGGATGAACATTTATTTTTCTCTCAAGTGCATGTATAAAGATGAACTTCAACAATATCATGCAACCCTGTCAGTTTAGGGATTAGGATGATTACTTAGTTGTATTTGTCTATTTTTGTCTTAGATTACTTGGTAATTTATTTGAGTAAAAAATTGATTGTTAATAAATGTCATAACCAAAACACATTATCCATAATTTCTTGAACAAGGAGGTTATGTTGTCCATGTAAAAATCAATCTTTTCCTTGTTCAAATTTGTCATTTTAAACATTATGTCATATCATATAATTTGTTAAGTTATGCTGCCCATTTGAGTCTAAACCAATTTCCAAGTTTTCTTAATTCCTTCATTGATAATTTAAATTCTAAATTTTAATTTTTGAAGTTTACACTTAACTTGAGGGAACTTGGTGTCAATTTCTAATTTTGATTGAAGGTTATTTATAGAATCATTATCATTCTCATCATTGGTGGACTTAATTAATATTATGTATCACTTACACTTTGAGTCATAGAATATATTTTAGGCTACCATTGCTATTACCATATGGCGATATTGTGCTGCCCATTTGGATCTAATTTTATACTTAGGAATTATTGCATGTTTTTACATCTTGAGTTTTTTGGTTCATATTGTCTCCTTCATAATCCAAAGTGATTTCTTATAGTTTTTTAGTATAAACTCATTAAAGTTGGACTAGTTTTTATGGTATTGATGTATCACAAAAATCTAGGCTTTGGTGTATCAGTTTTCACCTTGGATTTTTGAGTTATCATACCCTCTTCCAATTCATACAATTTTAACTTTACCAAAGGTTGAATAAATTAATGAACATTATTATTCTAATTATGTGTGGTACTACCCCACCCTCAATTTTATATTCTCTTCAATTACCTAGTCTCCTTGTTTGGAAAAGATCAAAATTCATACCTTGTTTAAACATTTACACAAGCATAGTCCAAATCTTGGCAAAGATAGAGAACGAACATTTCTAGACATTATGCTAAGGTACAATCATAATGGGGTATCTTGTGTCCCTAGTTATGAAGTAGAGCATTGTTATGATAGACAAGAGCATTTTATCTTATTTGAGGATGTCACCCTATTTTAGCCTATTTATTGAAAATTGATCCAGTGCATGCCAATTTTTGTACATCATCCTTGTCCTACCCATTTAATTTTTGCACCAAACTTGAAATTTATTATTTTAGGATATCCTCCTTTGATTTATATATTTTACTTAAAGGTTACCATTTTAGGTTATCCCCCTTCACCTTGTGCAAGGGATCAAGGTTTGCACATGTAAAGGTTTCCATTTTAGGTTATTCTTCTTCAGCTTATGTGAGCCATCAAACTTTGTATCATGTAACAGTTACCCATTTTAGGAGCTCCTCCTTTAATTTTTGCAAACAAACAAACTACATAACATCTTCTTATTACCATTTTAGGCCCATCACCTATATTTATTAAGCCTATTATTGAATAACATCCATATGATGAACTAGATTATGTTAATCCCTTCTTTAATAGTCTAATTTTTAGAGATCCTATTATTGAACCACAAACCATTGTTTACCTAGAACCAATTGTTACTCATTTTAGAAAATGTGTACTGATCTTCAAGCCAAAACAAGAACCATTACCTCTTCAAGAGCCATCTTATGAGGACCAAAATATGTTCAAGGTTGATATTTTGTACATAATTATAAACCAAGATCATGGTGTTATTTTTTAAACACCCATTTGTGAGAATTCAACCTATGATGAGTCACTTACTCACATTTTACCTATTTATAAAGAGCTTCATCTCCTTGATAAGCTAGTCTTTGAAGAGTTGTCTCTTGAGCTTTTTCCACTCATTGACGAGTTTTATTCTGATAAACAAGATCTATCAAGTCATCCCTTGAGAATTTCCCTCTCTTTGATGGGATTCACTTAGATGAGCCAATCTATATTGACCACTTCTTAGATAAATCAATTTTTGTATAACCCATTATGCCATAAAAGGACATTATTTGTTTAATAACAAGAATTCAATAGAATATTAAAGAAATAACCACATTATATTTAGGTTCCCTTTTTTAACTAACATCAGATTTAGCATCAAAGGTAGAATAACTATCAAAACTGATATCTAATTTAATGTCTCTTGACTTGGACTCAACATCATAAATAAAGTATAGTCATGGTTATAAAATTAGTTACACATCTCTTGTATATAAATTTGAATATATTTTTGATCCTTATATGATTTTTAAGGACGATTACTTTAGCATCAACATAGGTTCTCCTTGTATCTTATACAAGGATTGTGTTTCCTTTCATCATTCCATTATTCCCACCCATTATAGCCATTATACTAAAATTCCACCTCGCAAAAGCATTGATTGGGACTAACAAAATTGCACTTTGTTGAGTTGCATCCATGGTGACATACCATTTACAAAATCTTAGGGGGACCAAGACCAAATTCATGTAGAAGATGAATAATCTGCTAGTGAAACCTTTTCAAAGGCACTAGGGGATTATCAAAGAACAAAATAAACATCTTTTAGTGAAACATTTTTGAAGATGATAAAATAAAATCAAATTAAAATTTTAAAATATCTTTTTGAAACCTTATCGAAGGCATGATGGGATAATCAGGAGAAATTCATTAGTGAAAACCTCTTCGAGGCACCAATAGCTGAGCATAGAAGTTCTTCAGTACTTGATGAAGACATTATCAAAGAATAAATCAATCTAGTTACCAATATAAAACATAATTATATGGTTTCTAATCTCAATATCAAATAAAAAAATATGGTGTTCCTATCAAGAGCATATTTAGAAGTCTTCAGTCTTACCATAACCAAAATTATGTTGAATCTAGAATCAACAAAATTATGTGTGATTAAATGTCTTGATATTCATTTGTTTCCCATTCATTATACACTTCATTATCATCTACCTAAATTACCTACTTATATAATTTATCTTATACCTAAAATTATTTACCATCATTGGTAGAACTTTCCTTTACAAAAGCTATGAAGATATCTTGTCTCTCCATTTAAAGGAAATAAAACCAATGACCAATGAAGATCATAAATAAATTATTAAGATTAAATTTTTTAGTAGGTTTTTAATTAAGCAACTATTTAGATGAGCTGCTGGGTAGTAATGATTATAACTAATCATTTATAGTTGTCTCACATGCTAACTAGGATATTCATTTCCATGTCAGCAGGAGCAATAAGACCCATTTTTCATTTACCATTTCCATTTACCATTCCTTGTATCTTGGGGGAAATGCTATAGACCATTTCAATCTAGTCATATTATACCATTATGTTATATTTACTAGGTTGTTTGAACTACATTTACTTGAGGTCCTTCAGGACTATGTAGGCAATGCTCAATTTTTATTGAGGTTAGCTCAATCATCTTCACCATGATCTCATCATTTTGCAATAAATTTTTAAATATGAATTCTCTCATCATTTTTTGAGCAACCTAAGACATGTTCTCACCATTTTGATAAAACACTAAGCCAATCATCACTTGGGTGTAATTTTTTGCCACTATAGCCAATTGTCTTCTGATCATTTTAAGTATACCCTTTTATTATACCATATATTTACTAGTAACCAAGGATTTTTTAATTCATCCTACTTATCCTATTTTTATATTGGTTCCTATGGTTCTGTTTACACTTTTTATGAGGGAATTTTGATTCAGTTTCAATAGTTTTAGAATGTCGTGTTAAATGACAATATATGGAAGTAGTGTGACATTTATTCTAATAAGTTATATTTAATTAATTATATTATTAGGTATCACTGATTATAAATTCCTATAAGCAAATCAATATTATTTTTTATACCCCTAATTATAACTACCTTTGGGAAAATCAAAATTATGACATTATTTCATATTATAACCACCTATGGGTAAATCAGGTACAATACCTTTTTTTATCATGAATTATCACATCATTTGGTCATTAATATTATTATTAGCCTTATCATTTTCCTTTATTTGAATTTTTTTAATAAACTAGTCAATTTTTCATTGCCTTTCATGTTGGCAAAACTACTATGACTTTGGGTCCTGATGGGACTATGAAGGTTGTGCTTAATTCATATTGAGGTCAACTTAGTCCCTATTTCATTATGTTATCAACATCTTGTGAGCATTTTATGTTGGTTCACTCTCATCATTTCATGAGATGGACCATTCTAAGTCTCTTAATCCTCAATCAAATTGAGATACTTAGAAAATTCCAAAAACATTCATAAAATTTTAAAAAACCAATAACATTTTGGTTTTGTTTGTGTTATTTGGTCCTTTGTTTTCCTATTTGATTTTTTCTCCTCTTTTATTTTCAATAACATCTTGATGGTCTACATGGATCTTAATTCTCTATATCTTGATCTCATGTTATTAAGTTGTTATTGTTTTATTTTTAAACATTCTTGTTTCTACTTGAATCCTAATTATTTATAGCTTAATTTTTAGTTGGATACATTTATGTTTATCTTTTTCATTATATTTACTTTTGTGTTTAAATGCAAATAGTTGTAACTCTACTTTTGGTCATTATTTTACCATTATCCTTAGTAATAGGTATTCACATTTGAATGAAATCCACATAATTGAAATGCCATGTCATTATAAGTTCTTCATACTTATGATGCCTAATTTATTGTCTTATAGAAATAACACGTGCTATGTATTCAAGTCTTAACATCCAAAAAATTCTAATGAACAAATCTCAAGATCACTATGCATAAATTAGGCTCAATAGGTTTAGCACTTGACTTTATGCTTAGACGTGCATCTCCTCAAATACATCATGAGTCTAATCAACTCTTAGTTTTTATCGTCTCTCATTACATTCTCTCCTAATAATGGGTGAAATAAATTGGCTTGAGATCCATTTGGACTATGTAGGTAGCACATAGATACATGATGTTTCTTAGGTCAGTTTGGCCATATTCATTCTTATTTTCATCTCTTTCATCACTTTGTGCAAACTAGTGTGCCTAGTTTTTATGTCTTTCATGCCAATTACACCATCATATCTATGTTTACAGCCTCTCTTGATTTAATCTATGTTTTAGGCTATATTCTTGAGCTAATTACTTTCCAATTTACCCATGTTGGGGTAAAACATTTGAACTAGTTAAAAAATATAAGTCAACCTATAAGGGCAATCCATGATTTATTTTTTATCAATGATCGAAATTAGCCCTACTAGGGAAAAACTATCTTATCAAGATCAAATATGACCTAATGGAGTACCTCTTATTATCATCATTTTGAGACCACATTTTCCTTTTCCTCTAATTCTAAACTTTCCACACTACTTCCTATGATGGCACTACTATAGTGAGTAACTTGTCTTGGGATTGATCAATACTGTAAGTGTGCAGCTTACACTCTCAGATTATATGCATTAAAAATGTGTCATTTATATGTTTGGATTGAATCATTCCCATTCCCCCCATCTTTGGTGCCCATTATACCACTAATTATATTTTGATCATTAATGGTAACCATGCATGCAAGCATCAGCTCATCTAGATGTGATCTATTCCATGGGTTAATTTCTCATTTTCCCTCTCTTTTTGAGAGTCCATCCTTCTCTTTCATCTTAGTATGTCCTCTTAAGGTGTCATCATGAGTCATTTCCAAATTTCTTCTTGACAACTATTTTATTTGAAAAGATGTTTCTTCACTTGAATGTCTTTCTATGCTTTCTCAAACAAAGGCAAAATGTAGACATCTAATTCCTAATACTATTTGTGTTGTAATTGACAATCTTACTCAAATTACACTCAAATGCATAATTTAGGCTAAAATCACTAAAAATACACTAAATCGTTTGAGATTCTCATATAGAAGTTAATATTTTGGCTAATGTATCCCTAAATAGGGCAATGCATTTTATATGATTCCTAACTTTGATCAAATCATTTTGATTCAAAATGATGATTTTGAATTTTTGTGTTTTGGATCACTCTTTTCTTTTAATTTATTATTACACATCATGTACCTATATTATTTTGTGTAAATAACATCCTAAATAGTATAATGGTCTATACACATATAACATCACCTTCCAATTCCTCTCGAGTCAAATTATGACCGAATAACATGAATTTTTGACCATTTTAATTAATTATGCACAAATTTCCAAAGAATTACACTATAATTGATTAATATTTTTTAATCTAATTAATTCAAATCAAGATATTAAGTGGATTTTACATGGATTTTATTTATTATTTCATTATTGTAAATTGATTCTCAATATCTGCATAACCTAGTGACATGATCTATGGGGTGGTATCCTCAATCCATAAATGTAACAAATATCAAGTTTATGGGCACCCATGCCTTATTAATGCCCCTTCCTTCCAAATAATTATGTGGATATTTATGGATTTAATTAAAAATATTAGATTAATTCATAACCACACATCTTAATCTTGAGATAGATGTTTATGGTTGATCTTATCCCATTTGGAAAATATATAAATAGAAGGGCATAAAACACCATTTTAAATCTAAATTATTATAAACTTATAATGCAAAATTATCTCCACAATATTTTTTGTGTTGATCATTATGTTTTATGTGAAAGATTAATTTGATAGGAATATTAGATTTCTTATCTTGAGCCTAGGTTATAAATAGTGATCTTTATATGATGAAGGATCTTAGCATCCATTTTTGATAAAGACAAGAACACTAGATGAATTGGAAAACAGTCTTGGAGATTCTCTTGGATGGTGGAATCACTTGGGAGGTAACTTGCTTTTTTTTTTATTTCAATTTTTCTTCATTATCATTTTCAAAACCCATTGGAATAGGTTAGATTAGTTTGTTAAATTATTTATGAATTCTTTTTTTTTACATGACTAATGTTTTACTAACCAACCTTTTAATCCAATCTTACATCACATCTATATTTTTTCCATTACAAAATTGCATCTACATTTACACCCATTCACTTTAATATATATTTTAGGTTATATCTTTGAGTTAATTGCTTGCCAATTTTTCCATGTTGGGGTACAAAATTTGAATTGGTTAACAAATCTAAATCATCCCTATAATGGCAATCCATTATTTATTCTTTATCAATGATCAAAATTATCCCTACTAGGGCAAAATAGTCCTATCATGATCAAATATTCCCTACAAGGGCACTTCTTATTATCATATTTTAGAGACCACATTCTCTTTTTACTCTAATTATAAACTCTCCACACTACTACCCATGATGGTACTATTTTAGTGTGTAACTTATCTCATGATTTATCAATGTCTTAAGCACACAACTTGTACTCTCAAATTGGGTGCATATAAAGTGTGTCAATTATATGTTTTGATTTAATACTTCCCATTCCACCCATATTTAGGGCCCATTATACCTCTAATTATATTTTGATCATTAATGGCAATCATGTGTGCAATAATTAGACCATATGTGTGTGATTTATTCCATGGTTTAATTTCTCACTTTGCCTCTCTTTTTGAGATTCCATCCTTTTCTTTCATCCTAGTATGTCCTCTTGATGGGGAATCATCAGTCATTCCCATGTTTCTTATTGAAAATCCTTTTCTTTAAAAATATGTTTCTTCAACTGAATGTCTCTCTATGCCTTCTCAAATAGGGTCAAAATGTAGACATCTAATTCCTAACACTATTTGTGTTGAAATTGTTAATATTACTTGAATTCCACTCAAATGCACAATTTTGGCCAAAATCACTACAATGTTCTAAATGGTTAGATATTGTCATATACAAGTGATAATTAAGGATAATGTATCCCTAAATAGGGTAATGCATTTTATGTGATTCCTAACTTTGATCAAATGATTTTGAGTTAAAATGATGATTTTGCCTTTTTGCGCTCTAGATCACTCTTTTCTTCTAATTATTTAGTATATGTCACATACATTTGTTATTTTATGTTGGAAACATCCTAAATGGTATAATGATATATATGCATCTAACATCACCTTCCAATTCCTTTTGAAACAAATTACAATCCAATAATATGACTTTCTGGCCATTTTGATTAATTATGCACCAATTTCCAAAGAATTTCACTAAAATTGATTAATCTTTTGTAATGTAAATAATTGAATTGAAGAGCTTAAGTGAATTTTACATGTAGGTTATTTATTGTTTCATTAGTATAAATTTATTTTCAATATTTGTATCACCTAGTGACATGATGTATAAGGTGGCATTTTCAAGCCATAAATGTAATAAACATTAGGTTTATGGGCACCCATGTCTCATTAATGCCCATTCCTCCCAGATCATTATGAGGATATTTATGGATTTCATTAAAAATATTAGATTTATTCATGGCCACACATCTTAATCTTGAGATAGACAATCATGATTGATCTTAACCCATTTAGAAAATTTATAAATAGAAGGGCATAGAGCACCATTTTTAAGATAAATTATAGTAAACTTATAATGCATAATCATCTCCACAATATTTATTCATTTTTATCATTATGTTTTATTTTAAATCTTCATTTTATAGGCATATTATATTTCTTACCTTGAGTCTACGTTATACATAGTGATCTTGAGATGATGGAGGAGCTTGGTATCCATTCTTGACAAAGACAAGAACGCTAGATCAAAGGGAAAAACATGTTTGGAGTCACTCTTGGATGGTGGAATCATTTGTGAAGGCCATTTTTATTTTCTTTCTTTCAATCATTCTTCATTATCATTTTCAAACCTTGCTTGAATAGGTTTTCTTAGTTTGTTAAGTTCTTTATGCATTCTTTGTATTTACATGACTAATGTTGGACTAACCAACTTTGTAATCCAATTCTACTACCTCTCTTTAAGTTTGTACATTTATTTCATTTCTTACATAGTATAATCCATGAAACTATATAAATCTTCTATATATTCATTCAAATCACTAGGATTCCTTTTATCTTTCTTAGCTAGAGGAAATATACTTTCTCTTTGTTCAAATTTAATTTATTCCATTATATTATTATTTAATTACTTCCTCTTCCTTTCCATTTTGATATTACCTTTATACCTATCAAATTTGGTGGAGAATGTGGGTAATTTAGTGACAACCAAAATTTGTCTCTCATCCTTATTTTCCTATATTTATTTGACCCATTTAGGAACAATAAGTTACCCTTCTTATCTTGATTGATATGGTCCTTTAGAGACATAGTCTAGAGGTGTAATTAGAGGAGGTGTTATTTATGTAGGATTAAATGTTGAAGGTGATAATGAAGCACTTATTTAAATTGATAAATATAATGAGGGGAAAATGATCCTCTGCCATTGTGAGGGCTCTTTCAGGAGATCAACCTTTACTACAAACTTGGTAAATAGTTGAGTATTTTTAATTGATAATGTGGCTAATTGTATAGGGAATGATTGTGGCATAGGAAACTCTAATTGATCTTCAAGTTTTCTAGGTACCATTGGCATTATAGGATTGAAAATTGAAATAGTAACCAAGTTATCAAAATGGACTACCTTCTTATGAGTCTTTATTTATGGAGATGTTCAAAGAATATAAGAATGGGTTGTGGTATATAAATAAATAATAGGAATATCTTTAAGAAAATACATAGCTAAAGTATATAAAATGGAAACACTAGAAAATAAAGAAGATACTATCTCACTTATCTTTTGGCTTTGCTCTATTGTGTGGACTTGCTGGTTTAAGGCACCAGCTGATGTTCCTTCTTGTGGGATCTCTAGGATTAATGTTTTAGATTATTTTAACTCAACCTCTTCATCCTAACCAACTTGGGATTCGTCTTCACTTTACCCTATTATTCTTTGATCATATTATTTTGAATTTTATTCCTCGTCATCTATTTCATAGTCTACCAAGGATATCACCTATCCAGTTTATTCTTCTTCTTATTCTTCATCCTCCCCAATGGGGGATTATTCTATAGTATTTATACCAAAATATGGTCTTTCCTCTATGTTTTTTAGTTATATAGGGGTCTATAGGGACTTTGGATATTATTTAGTAGGTGGTTATTGGAGAGATGAGAGGTGAGTAGGATGATGAAATAATTGAAGGAGCTATAGTAGTAAGAAGTAATACTTTAGGTGGTGGTGATGAAATGGAAGGTAGAACAAAAGTAGTGGAAAGAAGAGTTGAAAGATATGGAACTAATTTAGGAAATAGATGAGTGGATAGATGAGATGAGAAATAATACTAAAAAAAATCTAGAAGACTTAGGTGTATAATTATTATGAGAGGTGGTAGAAGTGTTATAAATAATGTGATCTTATACATTCCATATGGAGATGGGGTTATCTCCATTGTAGTTTTTGTGCCCAAAGTTGTTATGATATTTTCATGGGTATAATAAAACATAGGTCTTGGGATATTTCTAATAATTTCCCTTCATATCTCAACGTTTTCCTCCCTTTGGCTACTAGACTTTCCTTTTTACAAATCTATTTATTCTATTGTAAGAGGGGTGTTGACTTGGCCCTGATAAATCCTTTGGTTGAGTTGGTGGAAACTGATGGATCCATTTATTTTGTGTTTATATTACCTTCTCATTTTCCTTGTCCTTGGTAATATCTAGATTATATTAGATGGCTTAAACTACCATCATGGAAATTTGTTTATTTTTCATTTTAATACATACTTATGAGTCATCTAATGTATTTAATAAAATTGCATCATGATCATATTCTTGGTTACCATATGTGATGTTCACCTTCTTATTATCCTTTAGGATTTATAGATAACTCTTGATTTTCCTTTTAGGATCCCACTCTCTAAATTGGGCCTCATTAATATTATAGTGGGTTCTCATATTCCCTACTTGATTGAAATAGGATCTTACCACATATTGGAGTTGCCCAATACTCATAGGAGTTTTAAATTAATAGGATAAATGCCTATGTCCTAGCTCCTTGTCAATGTTGCTATATATTTAGTAAGCCCCTTTTTCTCTACAATTTTGTTAAGAATCTAGTGAGGTAAAAACAAAGGAGGTACCCTTGTTCATACAATCCCATTAATGATACATTGAGGTAATACGAGTAATCCCCCTATTTCTCAAGGGTTATCTTAAAGTTCTCAAATGGTTGAGGCATCTGAGTGTTATGAATTTACTAGTATAACTAAGTATAAAATTCTACACATATATTGTTAATTTTCTCTTTGAATATATAAAAAAACATGAATGAATAGTCCTAAAAAAAAATGTATCCACATATTTAACCGATGACTACCATAATTATCCATTTACCCTATGGACCACACCAATGACTTCACCTAGTAAATAAAACATCATATAAAAGTTCCTATCCATAGGCCTTTACTCTAGTTGATACATATGGGTTTTTATCCTAACCTAGATAGCATTCCCTAGAGCAACAATCTTGTCTAAGGTTAATAGAATATCCATTAGAAGGGACCATTCTACTTGCATATGAGTGATACTAGGAAAGCCATATAGTTTTTTAAGAAGATCCATAACTATATTGATCCTAGGTCTAAATTTGATGATCCCATTAGATGAGAGGGATCCCTTGGGATTTATTATTTGGATTTTAAATATCCATTGTTTGATTTTATTATCTACTATGTTGTGCTTGAGCCATACATTGGCCAAGGATTGGTTATAAGAAATCTTAAGTCCTATAAGCCTAAGATAACTTTCAAATTCCCTCCCATAAATGATGAAATTACACTCTTTCCCTTCATAAGGTGTAGGAAATCTTTAGTACAATTTCCATTAAAAAACAAATCTTAAAGAATATCAATATAGGGCATTACATAGGTTTTTTCATTGCTTGATGAAGTCCTATAATTTTGAGGTCCATTAGCTCATCAATGTATTAATTTTCATCCTCAAAAAAATTGTTTTGAGTAAAATAAGTAAATACCAAGTCCAATACATTCAATAGTGTAAAATACAATGGGAATTTGAACTTGATGTCACTCTTATTAGACATTGTAGCCATATATAGTGTATTTTCTGCATTAGAGTATGAAAAGGGGTCTATGCACATGTTAGTTGCTTTGAAGAGGAAGCCTTCAAAAAAATTGAGTTGTATAATTATTTCATAAAATTTATGAATTATCTTCACAAGTTTGCTATAAAACTAGGGCATTTGGTCGTAGAAATTTTTGAAAATGCAATATTCACTTGTAGATTAATGGTAGAGTGATTTATTTTTCACTATATTTTGCATATTTTTCCCAGAGTATTGACCTTAAATTCCCAATTACTTTGATTTCAATGCATTCAATAAATTTATAATTCATTCTAATTTCAATTTGGATGTGCTAGTTAGCTTTGGCAGGTTTGTGTTTTCCACATGATAACTTTTCATTAACTTTGCATGTCTAGTCATCTTGTTTGAGATAGTATTTGTTTTCTCACTCACCATCTTCTTTGATTTTTTATCAAA
>JARHVA010000712.1:3947500-3980000 GCA_037957365.1 Torreya grandis | reverse complement strand
AAACTACCAATTCTGATGTAGGAATATGTAGGAAATTGAAAAATCTATGACCCTAATTTATAATTTATGTTGTTGTAACCTCAAAAAACCTTATCTTCCTTAGATTTTGTTCAAACACTATTATGATACATTAGATCAAGGAATCATTAACTCTTATGAATTGTGGTTTTATCCCCTTAAAAGTGAGGTTAGAATTGTATTTAAAAACTTTGTTTATTTGATCATACACTATGCTTAATCATGGGAATGCCTTTCCTCTTGCTAAAACATAGACCACAAAGGAGGTCATGTAGAATTTACCAATGGTTTGGACCTCTAGTAACTATCTCTGAATAGAATCACTAATTAATTGGGCCTAGTGAATGTATTGTTTATTCTAGTGGATTTCCTAGATATAATGGTACATCTAATCTTGATAGTTCTTTGCATTTGGGTTCCTTGTAACTCTATGTAAGAGTATGATGATATCTCTTGCTTGATCCTTAAAGTCTATCATAGATAGGGTCTTAGGCATTCTTGTGGAAGTAGATATAGGTATTTTAAACCATTATTTGTTTAAAACCTATAAATAAGTTGAGTTATTACCTTAATAGAACTTTTTTAAGGAATCAGGGGTAATGTCTATGTAGATTTAAAATTCCAAGATCAAAAACATAGTATCAATGAAATCTAGATCAAGATTCAAAATATTCTTCCCTTTATCATTCACTACTTCCCTCTTCTTAGTATCACAGTGTTTATCTGTGGTTTGCACCAGCTTAGGGATTTATAATAAGAGTGGGAAGGTTATAGCCTGAGGTAAACCACTATCATAGATGCTTTGAATCCAATCATGCTTGAATTCTATATTGAATTTATTCTAAAAGTCTACTAGGTCTGTGTGACCTAGGTCTATGTCAATTATCTCATTATTTTTTTAATCCAATATGGATGGGACACCAGTCCCTTTGACTTGAATTTCATCTATTTTCTAGACATGCACACTAGGTAAAATAGGTGCAAGAAATAAACTATAGAGTTGGTCAAGATTTGGGCTTGCAATTATAGGTTATTTTATGCTTTTAGTTGGGTCAAGAACTATTATGTTTATGCAAGAGTTTATTTCCTATGGGAATATAATTTTCAATAATGACTGTAAATTTTGACTAAATGTTCTAGTAGGGTTTTAACTTGTAATTTCCTTTGTAAAGTCTAATAAAATGTTTGTGGGAGAATGGTTTGCAAAGGCAATTTTGAATTTTGATGGGAAATTAGAGTGTTAAATAAAATGGAATTTTTTCCCAACTTTAAATATGTTTTTTATGTGTTTTTTAAGTTTTAATATCCATGGGGTTTTAGTTTGTAATAGCAGGACAGATTTTTGCCTTGTAATTATGTAGGGAATATTCTAAACTTTTAATAGTATTGCAAAAAACCCTAGATTTCCTTGGAAAAGATATAAAGAAAAACAAAAATTTAGATCATTGGTAGTAATATTTTATCACATGAATTATTAAATAGGTAAATATGAGAAATAAGTTCAATAATGGTATTTTCAACATTCTAGAGACAAAACCTTAATTTTATCAAGAAGTCTTAATATTTCTAGGAAAGAACAATGGCATGGACAAAAAAAATTTTAAGAAACCTATAAAAATACCATGAATGCATGTGGGATTATGTAATGGATAGATCTATTACATGCCATTTTTGTTTATTAATAATGATAGTGAATGAACTATGGTTAGCAACATTGTTCATCTTGGAGGTCTAGTTCATGATTTCACTTGGTAGTAGAGGTTTAGATTTGGTTTACAATGTTTAAAATGATGAAAAACATAAATTTTATCTTAATAAACTATGTAAATAATTATAATCATGTTTATTAATGATGGTAGATGGATCAATGATGGGAAAGCAGGTCCACGGAGTCACTTTACAATTTTGTGAGTTTACAATTTTGTAATTTGTTTTTATTCTCCAATTTATGTTGATGTACTTGTTAAAATCAAAAAATCTTGTAGAGATGGGTAGATGGATCCTTGTTACACTTTTAAACTTTTCAAATTTGTAAAATGTAGCGAGAGTTTTGATTCTTAGTGGGTTATGGTGAAATGTGGGAAGTGGAGTTTGTGTTTCACTTTGTAACTTTAAAAAGTTGTAAATTATAATGTGAGTTCCAATTCCTATTGGTATTGATAAATATTATAATGTAGAGTCTTGATTATATTTTTCAACTTTTCAAATTTGGAATATCTAATGCAAGTTTTGATTGCTACTAGGTTTTGGGTAAGTGGGAAAGCAAAGGTTTGGGTGCACTTTATATTTTTAGAAAGTTTCAAAATGTAAACAAATATTTGGTTTCTATTTGGATCTTGGAAACTTTATTTATTCCATCTTAAAATATTTTTCTCAAAAAATTTATGGGGCTCCTTTAAGGCATAAGGTGTTTTGATATTTCGTCACAAAAATATCAACAATCTCTTAGGGCCTCATGCAAGCACATAATACTATAGACCATACTGTATGGTATTAAATCACTAAAAAACCTATTTAATCCTATTTTACACATTGAATTACATTTGATTATAAATTTTTAGGATTTTTGGTAGCTTCAAAAAAATTATTATACATTCCATGTTGAAACCCTAGATTAAGCTTAGACAGACGTATACAAGGCCGAGAGTTGACAAAAAGAGATATAAATAGTTTTAATTCAATTCAAGATCTTCTACCACATATAATAGGTTTTTACTAACCAATTTTAACTTCTTTAATAATCGATTATTCAATATCAATCTTCCCAAGATGATTATAAGCAATAATGCAAAATTCTAAAGTCTATACGGACTATGTGATAGTGTTTATGGTCTCTTGCAATTATACATGGGATTTTAAGCATTACTAGTTAAAATTATCATAAAAATAAAACTTAATAATGCTTTTAATATTCTATTACACTTCAAACATCACTTAAAACCATCCATACATTCTTTCTTCACAACCCTAATTTTACAAGAACTAGGTGTTTCTAAATGGACTACGTGAACTTCAAGAGGTTTCAAAACAATATTGAGATATCATATGGTTTATTTAAATCATAAAAATTAACAACAACTACACTATTCTTTTATCAACTCACCCTCTTGAATGAACTTCGAACAACTCTTAGTTGTCTTATTTCTTTGACTATGTAAATAGAATTTTTTATTTGACTATATTGTACTATATGCATCAATTTATATCCTAAAAATAAATTTAAAATGTAATAAAAATAAACAATAAAACATATAAATTTGTCACTATCTCCACGATATCTATTTTCAACATAACAAAATATATCTTTCATTCTTTTCATCATAAAATATTATACAAAATCTACTCTTATAGTAGAATAGAGATTTGAGACTCTAGTCCTCATCATTTATTGATTATCTTGAGTTTATTCAAAATAAATACATGTATCCTTCAATCCTATTTACCCACATAAAAATCACACTTTTTTTAACATGTATTTTTATTCCAAACATGTGTAACAAACTCCTAATCTATGCTAACCTACATAAGGTGGTAGTTACAAGCTGATGTTTTCTTGATTTACATTACCTTATTAATGAATTTTATGTTTAAATACCTTAATAGATATTATTATTACCTTATATTAACTATTATACACATTAATCAACTTTTATATTTCCCCAATACTCCAAACACATCTCAAAGCTTAGTCCAACAATTCGAATTTTCAAATTTGGCATTTGGGAAAGAAAACCTAAAATGATCTATAAAACACATTTATAAAAATAATAATGACTTTAAATCATTCCAATTGACCCTAAAATACCCATAACATGTATAAAAAACCAAAAATATCTAAATTAAATAACTTAATCATATTTACAACCTATGTCAACTTATTATGCTTGGTATCATACCCCTGAATGAGGAAAATTTTGAGTTCTTGCTTAAATCCTCTTTGTCTACATTAATTATTTATTTCCAATTATTTCTCCTATTATCCTATTATCTTATCTTGATGATTATATTTTTTTAATTTTCATTTCTCCTCAACTAATAACCTTTGTCTTTGCCTTCTTGTCTTGTTTTACTTTATTGTCAACTCATCCTCTATTTCTATTAGGTATAGGATATAATACAACTCCTTATTAACTTAATATTATATATTATACATATCATGTTTCTATATATCATGATCTACCTACAATAGTTGATTCTCACTCTTCCATATTGCTCTGAACCCATATCTTTATTCTTCATTTTGCATGTTTAGTTCTTACTCTTGGCTAGTCTTGCTTCTCAATCATGTTTTTAATTCATTTTCATGTTCTAATAGATACATAAACCTCTATTATTCATTAATTTTTATCAAACTATCATTTAAATCTTATTTATCTACCTCTTATTGACACTTCACCTTCTCATGGTGAGTATTCTCATGGCCTAGCTCACCTTGTAATGGCATCTGATTGTCAAATTTAGGTTCATCATACCATAACACTACTTGGTAACTTCTCACCATACTAACATCATGAATACCTTAAAATAACTTAGATACAACATTTCGCTTTTAATATATCAATTTATCACCTTATTCTTGCTTCTTTTGCTTTTTTTCTAGCTTGTTTACTTGTGGATATCCTTTCATGAACCTTTGTTCTTTACTTCTTTGGTTACTTATTCAACTAGTTTTGGGGATAATGTTTCCTTCTCTTTGATTTTTACATGTTACTTTTATCTCACTCCTTATTTTAATCTCCTTAGGAATGATATTGTCCTCATCTAATTGTACATGATCCATCAAGTTGCCCTATTGGCTACTCTTCTCCTTATCCTTGTCACTCTCTCTTGTTTCTACTTTAGTCTTCCAAGAATTTTTATGCTCATCATCTTGAGTTACCTAGCTTGTGTTTTATAATCTTCACTTGTATTATCATTCTCTCCTACTTGTTTTTTTTTCAAGTCAAATGACTCTATGTTTTGGCTTATCTAGACTTGCCACTTAGTTTGCATACCTTTTACCATTTATTATCCTTATCTTTGGTTGAAACTTAGAACTTGGTTCTGACTTTATACCCTTATATAAATTTTAATTTTAAATCCTTGATGTTTCTATGTGGGTATCATATTCTTTATCATTGGCATCTCATTTTCTCCATATTGAAATTTTGCCTTTATCTCATTTATGAAAGTTCCAACCTTCTCTTTTATTAGATTTAGGAACTCTAATAGATCACATTTGGATACTAGAATGGCTCTCTCATCTCTTAATTTGTCTAATCCCTCTTGTTATTTCATAATATATTTTTAAATCCTTTATTCTCTATTTGTATACACTATCATTTTATATTTTTTAGCTTCACCTTCTTCTACTTTTTACACGATAACTTGTTTTTGGGATTCATCCTTCATGAGAATAAAATTACACTACTTTTTCTATTGTATATTAGGTTTTACAAGTACTTGATAAGGTTATTCAAAATAATATTTACCTTTCATAAGCTTATCCATCAATTCCATTATTTTCTTATATAATACATCTTCATTAATTGACATATCAGCATATTCATCATTAGAAAAGAACATTGGAAACCAAACCTTAAAACCCTTTATCCTCTCCAAATTCTCCTTGATCAAAATCTCTCTCTATTATTCCTTCCATGAGTAATTATTATTCTTGAATATCCTCTTATCCATGCATCTCTCCTCTTTATGATAATAGATCACTATGCCTTCATATATGGCTTCCTAATAATCTTCTTCTTTCACATAAGAATTTTGATCATCCTTTATCTCCTTCATGTTTTCAATATTTATTTCCTTAGCATGGAATTATTATTTCTTATTCACTCTTGTACCTACATATAAACATTAAAATAAATATTTATATTTAAAAACTTGAGGCTTAGTTGCCTCCATCTCCTCCTTGGGTTGGTTTATTTCTATGACTATCTCCTTCTTCACAAGGTGTTGCTCACCTCTCTCATGTTCATATCTCGTAAGATTATTCATATCCTATTTAAGATTATTACATATCAACTTTCTCTTCTTCTCATTGCCTCTCATGAAATTATTCCTTTTTTCTCCATGAGTAGCCTTATAGGCCACTTAACCCTCTTATTATTCATAACCCAACCATACCATTGTATCTCTTCCTCTTGTATGAGATCCATTAAGATAATTATACTATCGAATCTTTTGTGTATCTCATTTATCCCCTCTTCAACATCAAACCCCTTTCTCTTTGTGTCTTAATTCTTTTTTCTCTCTTTGTGTTAATCTAACTCGGCCATTCCCTTCTTCTCTTTTACCTTCTCTACCTTCATCTTCACTTGTCCAATTATTTTTCACCTATGATTCTCTTGTCTAGTTATTTTTCACCTTTCATCCCTCTTGTCCAAGTCTTTTTCACCTTGGAACTATGACTCTCACTTAGAGTCTCTCTTTTCTCTTTTGAGATTTGTATATCTCTCTTATTAAGGTTTCTTACCACAACTCTTTAAATTTATCTTATTATACTCCTAAAACTTAGCTTCATGCATTTTCTATTTGCAACCTTTACCAATAGTAACCTATAACATTCAAAAAACTTAAACTAGATAAAGAGATTACCTGCTCTGATACCACTTGATGTGGTGCATATGCCTAAAAATACCCAATCCATCATGTTGGCTCTAATATTCCTTTTGATTCTTTTAATCATATTTGGATTTACTTGAAACTTGTAGTTACTTTGCTTTTCTTTGACATTATTGATCAATTCTTGGCTCCCTAGGCTCATAAGCCTTCTAGAATGCATAATATTCTTAGTTATCTTATTAATTTCTCATTATATAACACCCTCTACTCTTTAATATTGATTGAATGTATCACCATAACATGATCCACAAATTTCATTACTTCACTTTTGGTTTTTGATTGTATCTTACTCATCCTTTAAGATAGCCACATAGGACTAAAAGCCCAAAAATTAGATCCAAGATTATTATATTTTCATGAATAATATTATGGCCCTATATTTTTCAATTTGAAATCTCTCACACATATAAACCAATGACACATTCTATAGATCAGAACTCTCAAACCAAAAACACTTTCCTTCTTTAAGACATTTTCTCTTATAACCTTATTTAAACATACATTTATATGGTTTTCTCAATATAGAGGGATTAATGATTATATAAACACATATTTATATACCCTTTATCTTTATTGTGCTTCATCTAAAATTTCATGGCTCAAATATCAACGCAACCTACCTAACTCAACAAAACTTTATTTCAATTAGGTATCTTAAGGCCTCATGCAACACATAGTACTATAAAATATATCATACGGTATTGAACCACTAAAAAAACTCTTGAATAATCCTTTAAACATTAAATCACATCTAATTAAAATAAATGAGGATTTTTAGTAGGTTTAAACAAAATTTATTGGGCATTCCATTTTGAAGCCCTAACCTCAGCTTAGACATGCCTATGTAAGGTTGAAAGTGTAAAAAAAGAGATTTAAAGAGTTTTATTGATCTTAAACAGATTTTACCTCCTATAATAGGTCTGACCTAACCCCTTTTACCTTATATAATAATTTTTTGTTCAATATCAATCTTCCAAAGTCTCTAATAAGCAATAATGTAGAATTTTGAGTTCTTTATGGACTATGCGACAATGTTTATGGTATCTTCAACTTATACATGGGATTATAACCCTTAAAAGTGATAATTATCATAAAAAATAACATCCTACTACTAGAAATATTCTATCACACTTCAAAAATCACTAAAAACCACCATCACCCACACATTCTTTCTTCATAACCCTGATAGTACAAAAACATGGTGCTTCTAAATGGACTGTGTGAAATTATAAAGAAGTTTAAAAATAATCTTTTGATATCATATGTTTTATTTTAATCATGAAAATTATCACTAAAATTAAAAAAATAATACACTATTCTCTCATCAACTGACCTTCTTGAATTAACTTCAAACAACTCTCGGTTTTCTTGTTTCTTTGACTATGCAAACAAAATTCTTTCTCTGATTGTACTATACTATATGCCTAAATTTATATCATAAACAAAAATTTAAAATGTATTAAAAATAAATAATGAAAAATATAAATAACTCCCTATCTCCATAAGATATATTTACAACATAACAAAATATATATTTCATTCTTTTCATCACAAAATCTTATATAAAATATGCTATTATAATAGAACAAAACATTGAGACTCTATTCCTTGTCATTTATTCATTCTCTTTAGGTTATTCCTGCTCAATCCTTGTCTCATTATAAAATATATAAACACATACAACTGAAACTTTTTTTAAAATGCATTTATATTCCACTTTTATTCTAAACATTCAAAACAAACTCCTAATCTTGGCCAACAATGTAGGGTGTTAATAACAAGATGATGTTTTCTTGATTTACATTTCCTTATTTATTTATTTATTTTATATTGAATTAATTTCATAAACCTTATTATTTCCTTATATTAACTATTATAAACATTAATCAACATTCATATTTCCCCCAATAATCCAAACACCTCTCAATGCTTTGTTCAACAACTCAAATTTAGGATTTTGGTAGGAAAACCTAGAATGAGCTCTAACACACACTTCTAAAACTTGTAATTATTATAAATAAATATAAGGGACCCTACAAGACCCATAAAACCTATCACAAACCAAAAATGTCTAAATGAAATAACTCAAGCATATTTATAACCTATGTCAACTTAGGATGCTCTACATTAATAAATGGACTAAAAATTATTTTGACATGATAATTTATTGTATAAGTTACTATTCTTCCAATAAAAAGATAAAAAGGATCTTATGGAAAACCTGATCTAAAAGTAAAGAGGAATATATTTTTCCAAGTAGGGGAGATTCTTGCATTCACTACTCAAATGACTAATCTACTATCACTACTTTATCCTTGGGATGAAGTAACACTCATCATTACAAGGTATATCAGTTATGATTATAGGCATTCAATTCTTTTAAGTATTTGTATGTATTTTTTAGCCATTTGAGACACAAACCATATGTTAATACAAATGGAAAGAAAATTTTGAGGAAAAACACATGATTTGGTTCATCATTATTTGAAAGAATTAATAGTTGAAAAGGTATTACATAAACATAAACTTGAATTATCATGGAATATATTTATTTTTATATTTTACATTCCTCCTCAATATAATTTTGTAGAATATATCAAGGAAATATATGAAAATGACTCATTTTACATTGTGAGAAAGGAATAACATATTATAATTTCATATTCATATGATGAAAATACATATTATATTATTAAAAGGAGTTGATTTACCATACCATGTTATTTTGTGCATAGGAAAAGATTAAAAAATGTCTCATGATGTAAGGAGTTGATTTTGTTCCATGAATCTATGGATGAACAGTTTCAATATTCAATGCATTTCATCTATCTTATTATTGTAAATAAATATGTAGTTGTTTGTATTATTCCAAATAATAATGTATTTTTTTATAACCATATATATTTATTTGTAATCATTAGATATAAAGAATATTTTAATAATAAAATATCTTCCACATATAAAGAGTAGAGCTCAGGTTGCAATGAAGTAAACTAGAAGCTAGAAGAGTTATAAAAAGATATAAAAGTGTAATATTTGTAGTTATCTAACTCTAGTATATCATGATTATTATTAAATAAAGTAAACTTGAAGATGTAAATTTCCTATAAAAGAGGAGGAAAGTCAAGCTCTATTGTAAATGAGGAAATTCCCAGTCACATGGATTTGGTAGATTGATTTCTAATCTATTAGTATTCATTTTATTTTTGTATCTATTTATGTATTTATTTACTATTTATTATTGAGTATGGTGTGTGTCATTTCATATGTGAATAAGCATATTATATTTCTATACATTTTAATCATCTAGTGTGTAAATCTTCTAAATTAATTTTTATTTTCTTTTATACAATTTCCTTTTTGTGCAATTTCACTTTTGTGAAAGTGTGATTTAAATTCCTATCATTTCCCTTCTATAAGTGATTTTTCATTATGCAATGATTAGGACCCTGAGCTTAGAGAGAGGATATTGTTACACATGTAATTTTTACATCTTACCAAAGTAAATGGACCCTAGGTTGACATTTTAATGAACAATTATTATTAATAAACCAAGCAGTTTCCTCTATGAAACACATATATCAAGTTGTATGTATAATGATTGGTGTTAGTGCCAAAAATTGCACTAAATAAATTGGTTCCTTGTCAAGTATAAATACCTAATTCCTTAGCCAATTCATATTTTTGAATGTTCATTATAGGTTGAGTTTTATGTTGAATCAACTAAGTGCTAATTTAGTTTATGCTTAGTGGGTATAAGACTTTATTTATTTTTGGAAAAAGTGTTTAGAGTCTATTGGGGAAAGGTTCCAAATAGAGGATAAAAAATTATTATTTTTAGACTTTTTATCCATGGCAAAAATTCTATAGGTCCATTTCCTTTAGACATTTTTCCCATACAAAAATATTGACAAAAGTCAATTATTTCGACAAAAATGTTAAGTTTAATTTCTTCAAGAAAAATGTAAAGCTTGATTCTTCAAGGAAATTATATCAAATAAATTTTTTGAAACAATTATCCTTACAAATATAAAAATGCCAAAGACCAAATTATATCAAGAGCAATGTTAAATCATCAAAAATATCCAAGAGCACCATGATAATGACAAGTCCCACCATCTCGATAGGCTACCTAATGATTCAATAACACACAAGGGTCAACAAAGTCAAAGGAACCTCTAAAAGAATGCAAAGATGACATGTGTCTAACTCTTAGTGAGTGGAACCAATAGTGTGATGGTCATGTGAACATCTATCATGGCCATGTGGATGTATTTTTATGGTCTTGTAGATGTCAAAGTTAAGCTTCAATTGATATTTGTAGTTTATGGCTTAAATTTGATGGTCACACAAACATCAAAGATGTTCATAGAGATGTCAAATGATGGGTACACAAATGTCAAATTTAATCCATATTAGATAACCAATAGTATTTGATCATGTAAATCAGGATCGATGGCATGAATGACAGCTAAATTGTCAAAAGATTTAGATTGAATAAGGAGTTTCCACATGGCAAAAGGGTGCTAGCTTGGTAGAGATTGAATATGTAAGGAGAAAAAAGGTGCATAGATTATCTAAGTGGTATGGTTTTAAGGGTTTTGATAAATATATAATGGCTCATAAAAAAATTATAATGACAAAGGGATGCCAAGAACACACAAGGCTTTCATTTGGCATGCTCACATTCATCATGCAGAGAAGGACCTAAAATTTCTAGTTTTAGGTGGAATATTCAATGATCTAGACCTAATGATGAATTAAAAAATGTCCTAGGGGTAATGATCACATTTCATATTAATGAATAAAGTGACATGGTGATGCCACATTGACATAAACATCATATAAAGAATAGGACCCTGTGTAAGCTAGTTAGTGGATATTTTACCAATAGTAGTAGGATGACTATGCTAAATAGAAAATGAGGCATGGTGACCCTACAAAAAATCTAAATATGACAAAGCACTTGCAACTTATTGATGTTGATGCTATATTTTTGACATGCCAGTATGAATGGGTTTTTGGTCACATAATTGATGATCTAGTGCTAGCCTTAGATAAATATTAAATAAGAAGAACAAATTACCTTTTAAAAAATGGAATAGTTAATCTCAATGCATTACAATTTTATCTAGCTTTATTAATCCCTTATGTGCTCATTTGAAGAATTCTAGATTAGAAATTTACAATTCACAAATCAGTGAGAGGGTCTAGAATTTTCTCAATTAGGTCAAAAGTTAAAAATAATGCATTTATGCATTAAAAAAATGAAGGTGTAAAATGTAAAATATGAAAAAGCAAGTTGGAACCAAAAGAAGTAAAAGTTAAAAATAACCGAAGTTGTATTTTCATTTGCTTTACTTTTCCAAGCTCCTCCATATAAGAATATTATAGGTTTGAAAATCCAAGGTGGGTCACCCAAAGAAGATCATTTAAATAGCCATGGATCTAGAATATTCCCAAGGAAATCATTACAAGAGTAGTTTATTCCATGGTGTGGATGAAAGGAAGGGAAGCTATCTAGGAGTCTATAGCTATGCAACCAAGTGGTCCAAGGAATATTTAGGTAGTTCCACATAAATACAAATGGTTTTTTTCCCTCCATCATGAATATTGTCCTTCTAGATCATGTCAAAGGCATATCCAACTAATAAAATCAGAGGATCTATTACAAATCTCCATCATTACTTGTAAAGGCATTTTCAACAATCATTTTCCTTACAAATACATGAATTTCTAGGCATGGTAAAGGATTTGTTCTACCTAAGATCATCTTAGTGTTCGTTGGGTAATTGAAAATTTAAAATGGGTAAAATGTATAAATATAGGGCTTCACCTCTATTTATGTGGGTTGCTATTAGTCTTTGTTTTTATCCAAGTCTAGGCTCTTTTAGATTTTAGGATCACTATTGTGTGCATTGTTTTTTCTCTTGATAAGGTGGTTGTAGCTATACATCCATTAATAAGATCTAAGACGATCTATATATGTCTCCCTTGTCTAACATGGAGCAAATTCACCATACTTGTCCACTTGGTAGTATTTTAAAAAATTGATGTATGTAAGGTTTATTTTCAAGTTAGTTAAAATGCATGTAGTTATTTGTTGTTTCCTATTGACAAAGTGTAGAAATATGTTTTAAAAGTTTTGATGATTGGATATTTAGGTTTGTGTTCATTACTAGTTATCATTTAAATCATGGATATAAGTTAAAAATATCTTTCTATAGTTTAACTTGGAAGTATGTTGTTGAATAACTTGTTAGGGAACCCTAGGTTTATGGAATTGATAGGAAAAAGCATTTTAAAGTGTATTTTTATTGTATGTTGTAATCTTTTAAGGATCATTTGGCATGTGCTTTATCTTGTGTTTGAGTTTTCCTACATCTTTGCTAAGAATAATGACATGAATGTTGAAAGATCCCTTGCTAATTAAAAAATATCTAGCACACCACCATGCTCTTCCTCTTTATTATTATCAAACTTTCCTATCCTATCTACCATACATATAACACACCCTTTACATAACATAAGTTTTATTTTCCTATAGATGCATAAGATATTGTATACTTAATATGTGTTTATGATTTGTGCTTTAAATCAAAGCATTACAATCTTTTATTCAACCCCATTGTTGTTGAAAACTATTGAAAATGAAGGTTGAAATCACTTTAAAATTTATCTTTAATAGCTTATATATGACATAATGCATTTGTTCATTCTATGTGATAACCCTTCCTAGTTGGAGTGAACAAGTTTGGTTTTGCCTTGGTCATATTTGTGCCTTCTTTGTGCTAAAAATGCCCATGGAGGCTATCTCCATGTGAGCAAGCTACCCCATAGGTCCTCTCACCTTGGTTCAAGTAGACCTAGAATAATTAGGGAGATGGTCATACCCCTTTTAGGTGCCTCTTAGTCATATTTTGCATTTGGTCTAATCTTGATTCCAAACCCTTAAATGACTACAATGATATACTAGTGGGGTTTTCATCATTCTTTTCCATTTTATTTCAAATGTGCAAGGCTGAGTGTATGAGGTGTATACCTAGGAACAAATGATCATCTATCATCATTATTAGGGAGAATCTAAGAACCTTGGCACTTATGTTTATGAGGACTCTTGTAGAGAGTTATGAGTATTTTAAGTTTGAAAGTTATCTACCTATATTTGCGTTGATATGATAATCTTTAGTTCATCAACATCACCACTCAACTAGCATCATTTATGGGGATGAAAAATATAACCTTAGACCTTGTGTTGATAAGGACTCTTTCAGAGAGATATAAGTATTTCATGTTGTGAAATTATCTACTATTTTTGCACTAATTTGAATATCTTGGTTGTCAACATTGTAGCACTCCATTGGGGACATGCCAAGAATTTTTTAGGTTTTGACAATGTGAATTCTACTAAGTTTATTAAAAAGAGATATTAAAATTACATGTTAAAAGGTGATTTCTCCCCTTTTGAACATATTCTAAAAAAATTAGTGTCTTTTATTTCTATCTCATTAAGCTTTAACAAGTTTAATTTTAGCATGTATCATGATAGTTTATCAATTGTCATATTATAAAAGTTTGATTCTAGTGGAGACTCCAATCTTATCATTTGTTTTCAAGGAAGATTAGTGCCTAGTTTGAATATTTATGCTAAATTTTAGCTTTGAGTATTTTCCTATTTGCAAAGCTAGAAGGATTGAGATCATCCTTCAAAGGTGACTCATCTAAATAACTTGTCCAACCCTTAAGTTTATATCAAATATGAAGGAGACAAGATTGGAAGCCTATTAAAGGGAAAATCTTAGCTACTAAGGGTTGTCAATATTCTAATAATATTGAAATCTTTGTTGACCCTCCCATTATTGAGTACTATCATAGATTTTCCACTAACTTTGAAACTTATACTCTAATTTATTATCCAATTCCTTCTCAACTAGTTGAATCCCCTCCTAAGTGTGAACCAAAAAGTCCACCTCATTCACCCACTCACATCCCTTTGATAGTTGTTCTTGAACCTACAATTAAACCAATCATGAGGCATAAGGAACTAGATGAGAATGAACATCTTGCATTCCACATTCCTAGATTTAGGCCTATAAATTTTGTTGACATGGAAGGTTATCCTAATGAAGTCCCAAATGAAGTAAGAAAATGCTTTCCACAATTCTAAGGGAACAATGTAGTGAATGGTGATCAACACTTGATGTATTTTTAAAATATTATTTAATATTATGAGGTTGAGAATGAGGATGTGTGCATTAATTTATTTTTGCACATGCTAGAGGAAGATACTTGTGAATGGTTCACTTCTATTCCCAATGGATGCATTGATTCATGCAAAGAAATGAGGAATGTTTTCAAAATTCAATATGGTCATAGAATTGATCCAAGGTTCCTTTTGGATAAATTTAAAAACATCAATAAAAACCCCAATGAGTGTGTTTAGGACTTCAATACATGATTCAAAAAAACTATGATGCATCTACCTGAAAACATTAGGCCCAGTGATAAAACATGCTTAATAAAGTATTGTGATGCATTTTACAAGAAGGTTGCATACTACTTAAGGGATAAGACTCCTAGGAGCCTATGGTTACCATTCCATATGACCATGAAAATTTAAAATAACATAAAGTTTGTGTTAAATCCCATAAATAAGTGGGTTGATCTAAAATTGATCAATCTAAAAAAGGCACAGTCTATAAAGACAACCAATTTGGAGGAGACTATCAAGACTTTGGCCTCCACTATCAAAGAGATATCCTAAAAGTTTACCATGGTTGAAAATGGGATCTTTCATGTGTGTGTCATTCAAGAGAGGGATCCTAATTCAAATCAAGCACAAGGAAGGCATGATTTCCACAATTGAGATAATGATAGAGGGAAGAGGCTTGCATATGAAGAAAGGATAGAGAGAAACTAGAATAGAAAGGTTAGAAAAGAGGTGCCTAATCCTTTAAATAAGTTAAATGCTATGAATTCTAATTTATAAATTTCTTAGTGTGACAAGTGCTTCCTTCCTTACGCTCCATGTGATACTACTGAACAAGTTGATGAATATTTATATGAAAATTAGTATGCATCATTTGAATATGAGATTTTTATGTTTAATTATAAAATTACCAAAATAAAAATGTCTAACTCTAAGGAACTACTAAATTCTACTATGGTTTATTAGTTTTGGAGCATAGTCAAAATTAAGGGTGTCTTAACTTTTGAATTTGATTGTAATGTTAATATGGCACAATCATATGAATTTCACATACATAATTTCAAAATTTTATGGTCATTTATGGTTAAGAAGTGTGATGAGGAATTATATCATTTGAGGATAGATAGCTACTAATTAATACGTCAACTACCCAAGATAAGGAATATTACTTGAGAAGTAGGCAACCAGGTGTTACTACTTAAGATACTACCCCTACAAATATAGAGGTGGGGAATGCAAGAAAGAAAGCAAAGAAATCTAAAACCATTTCATAAGCTTCCAAGATGGAACCCATTTCCCAAGTTGTTAATATTAGAGGTGCTCTTGAGAAGAGAAATATCATGCCCATCTAGTCAAGTATTCCTCATGGTACAGGTGATGTTAAGACAAATCTGCCCCTCAAAACTACTATCAAGAGTGTTAAACCATCCTAGCTTACTCTACTTTAGATATTAAGTGATTCCATCCTAGCTGAAGGTGTTTTTACCCTTGAACTAAATATGCCTCTTCTTTAGTATAGAGTGTGTGATATGGCCCAAGTATTGAGTCAAACAAAAATCACCATGCCACTTGTTGAATTATTATGAATAACTAAATATAGGAAGATGTCATTTGAATATTTAGAATATTATGATAAGTTAGCTGAAAATGAAATTTATTTACCCCAAACACCTCTTGAAAATGATGAAGAATTAGAAGAGGTTGTTGAACCATCTCTAAAAGTGTGTTTGGGGTTTTCATTGGTAGAAGTTCAACTAAATGTGGATCTATTTTATACAACCCTACTAATCAATGGTCTGATTATTCAAAACTACATGTTTAATTCTAGTTATTCTTGTAATGTAACACCCTTAGGTGTCCTAAATTACCTCAAGGTTAATATTACATCAAAATTTTGCAAGTGTTATGACATGGACTCATGAGAAGTTCTAGTTGTTAGACAATCAATGGGTTGGTAGTATAGTTGATAGTGTATCTAGGTAAGTATATGAATATGAGTGTGGTAGTTGTAGACTGCTCACCTATGTGGGGGATTATATTGTCATAAAAATGGGATACAAGTATGAGTGGAAGTGTGTAGATGAACCTTTCCTATACCACCTTTTCATTGGAGGGTAAGATGTTTAGAGTTTATAGAGATCTAAAGATGTTACATGTGATTGAAGATCCAAAACAAGCTCTAAATGAAGTGTTGTACATGGATGTTGATTGGGGTAGTTTTATTGGGAATTATTGATTCTAACAAATAGCTTGATATTCTAGATGTTGAACCTGATATCAAAGGAGAAATTTGGAAGATTTATTTTTATGGGGCTTGCTCCAATCTTGGAAATGAAGATAGGGTTATTTTCTATGCCCCTGATGCTAAATGTTTCATGTTTTCCTTTTAAATATCCTTTGAGTGCATGAATAATATTATTGAGTATGAGGCACTCTTTCTTGGTTTATAGACCACCCACAAATATGGAATAAAAAAATTGATTGTAAAGGGTGATTTTGAGATGGTGGTTAAGCAAGTCCATAATGCTTATTCCACCAAACAAATTTTTTTTGAAATAATATCATAATGTTGTGTGGGATTTACTTGAATTATTTGATGCATTCAATATTAATTATCAAGATAGAAGTTTCAATAAAGAAGCTAACATACTTGTAGGGTTAGGCGTATATTTTGATATTAAATATATGATCCCTCATTGTTAGTATCAAGTGAAGGTGCTTGTTCGGCCTTCAATCCTAGACAATGTTCATTATTGATATGTGTTTGATGATGATGAGAAGATTAAGAGGTTTCTAAATTATGGAGATGAGTTCCATGATTAGCTCATATACTTGGAATCCATGTTTTAGGGGAAAGAAACCTTGTTGAGGAATGACATAATTTAGCTAAAGATAAACACATTCCCAAGAGGATTGGTAAGCGTAAAAGCATATTTTGATGGAGTTGATAGAATCAAGTTGAGAGACTCATTTATATCAAAAGATGTGACTGAATAAAAATTGGGTTATCATGAGAATCCAAGAAAGGTTTGGCTAGGTACTCAACTAAGTGTAGCTAAGAAGTAAGTCTATATGTAGCTACTAAAAAGGTACTAGGATTGTTTAACATGGTCTTATTCTGAGTTGAAATTGTATAGGGAAGACCTGTTCCAATATGTCATCCCATTATAGCCTAATAAAAAGCCTTTGAGGAAAAAATAGAGGCTCATTAACCCTATCCTGGCCACCAAGATGTGGGATAAATTAAAGAAGCTGACGGATGGTGGTATCATTCAACCATTAGGTATTCATCATGGGTTACCAATTTAGTCCCTATGAAAAATAAGAATGGTAACATTTGCTTGTGTATGGATTTATAAAATTTGAACAAAGATTCTTTGAAAGATAATTATCCCCTACCCAATATGGATAACCAACTATAAAGTTTTACTAAATCAGAGATATTGCCCACATTAAATGACTTCTCAGTGTATAACCAAGTTTTGGTGAATAAATATGAGAGATGCAAGACTATGTTCACTATGCCTTGGGGCACATATGTATATATAAGGCTGCCTTTTGGGTTAATAAATGCTAGAAGAAAATTCTAGTGATCTGTGAATGTTTTTTTTGCATGGATAATTAATAAGTTTATAGATGTGTATCAATATGACATTAATATGTACTCTAAAAGTAGATAACAACATTTGAAACATCTAGAACAAGTGTTGATTAGATGTAGGGAGTTCAACATTTCACTTAATCCTAAGAAGTACCACTTTGGAGTATAAAAGGCCAAGTTGGTGGGACATATATTGTCTAAATATGTTGTCATGATTGACCCTAAAAGGGTAGAATCCATTGACAAAGTGCCTATCCTATAGTCTAAAAAGGGAATTGAGTCCTTATTTGAAAAAATTAATATGATGAGGAGGTTTGTGTCCATGTTTGCAGAGATCACTTTGGCTATTACTTCCATGCTAAGAAAGGATGAAATCATCAAATGGGAGGAAAAGGTCATGAAAGCATTCAATGACATCAAAGGAGCTTTAAAGTATGCTCCCATTTTGGCTAACCTTGATTACCCTAAGCTATTTTAGATAGATATTCAAGGTCTTAAACTAAATTATACCATCATGGAAAAACAAGCTTTTTCTCTCTTGAAATATGTCAATATGTTCAAGCCTTATATCCTGAGTTTAAAGATTATTACTTATATCCTGCATACCATGATGAAGGATATCTTGACTCAGACTGAATTATCTAATAAGAGATGTAGGTGGGTTAATAAGTTGCAAGAGTATGACATGGATATTCAAACCAAGTTAGTAAGAGGGATGGGTCTAGCCAAGCTTATGGATGAGACCAATTTATTGGTTGTTGAGGTAAACACTGCTATTTTTAATGGTGATGATTCCTTGAGACAATTTAACACATCTGTATGTGATAGAGATGTTGTTTACTACTTGAAAGATATGAGTTGTCCCCCTAAATTAGACAAGAATCAAAGGATAAATCTTAATATTATCTCCTAAAAATACCTCTTGATTGAGAACAGACTAGCATGGAAGAATATACATGGGGTTATCCTAAGATGCATGCTAGAAGAATAAAATGTTGACCTAATTAAAGACATAAATAGTGGAGTATGTGGTGTCCATTTTACACCTAAGGTTATATCTCATAAAATTATGAGAGCTAGTTATTGGTAGCTATAATTGTTCACAGATGTTTTTGTAGTCATATAAAATGTCCAAATTAGTAGTTTGAGTGTGGTTTGATATATCCCATCCATATATCCTTTTTGCATGTTCTTTTAACCCTTATAGACACCTTTGTGGTCATTACTAGTCATCCAAAACCTTTTGAATGATCATTCCACCTCAGCCAGATAATATTCCCTATGTCAATCCTATTCCATCAGGTCTCAAGCTTGTAAGACAAGAGTACCCCATTTGGACTAAAACACCCTATAGAGAAGTTACTTATTATTGGTGGTCCTATCTATTTGTACTTTGAGACCTAATGGCCATTTTCATCTGGTCCCTATCCTTAATTAGGTTAGCTTAACATGAATGCATCTAACCCATGACCAATTATTCCCTATAAAACCCCACTCAAATCTCATTTACAAGAGAGGTTACAAAAATTACAAATCAATCAAGAATAAAAACAAAGCACTAAGGAAAACTTACCTATTCTTTGCACATAATCACCCAACATAGCTATAAACCTAATAAAATCTTCATACTAGGCCCTAGCCACCTTAAACACTATCAATTTGGCATTTGTATCTGCATCACACTATTTCACAAAACACACTAAGTGGGAGAATTACATATGAATTTATCCCCCTTTGGAGTATTGGTATGTAGGTAGCATGCCCACAAAAATGGTGTGGATTGCACATTCAGTACATCTTTCACACTAACCGCTCCATTTCTCAAGTGACTCAAATGTAAATTTATTAAGCATGATGGAGGGTTAGGGTTTGAATAAAAAATTAGCTCCATAGATAGTTTATTCAATGACCAGTGCTCAAATTTTCATAGGCATACTCACACAGGCATAATGCAATTATCAAAAAAATTCTAGGTCTCTATGATCACTTTGGATAATAGTAGAAAGAATGAACAACAACATTAGACACTAAAGCATCTACTTTTTGGTGCTCCTATCTTTTCAAAAAATGAAATCTAGATTTAGGTTTATGACACCTTCTCAGTCCTACATAGCCATTTTCAACCTCTATATCAGCTATCTCAGTCTATTTTCTAGCTAGGTTGTATTTCTTCTTATTTATTGTTATTTTTAGAAAGGTGAAAAAGATAAACAATTACACAAATTAGGATTGAATTTATTTCTATATTTTTTATTAATTTATTAATCTAGACCCTTAACTAAAATAAGAATAAAACTCCATTATTCCTAAATAAGTTAAATCATTTGGTGAACTTTACTTACATTGTTTTTGCAAAAAAAACTCTAAAAATCCTATGAAATATTCCTTGTTGATTTTAGCAATATTCTTCCAATTTTTCTTGATATATAAATCAAAATTTCACTTTTAATTTTTAAAATTCACCATAGTAATTTTAAAAATCATTTATTTCAAACCCTAGTAGAATATACTAGGTCCCTATTATTATTATGGTATCACCTTACATGTTAGTGAGATTTGTATCCTTATTATTCATATTCCAGTTTGTTATTTTTAGGACTTTACATTTCCTTTATTCAATACTTTCCTTCCATCATATTTTTCTTATCACAGCTTATTGTAAAAAATTCAATCCACTTTCACTTTGTTTTATTACTTTAATAATGACACAATATACCAGCTTTGATGAAACTAATAAGAGTGAACTTTAAGACTTTTTAACTAAAAATACTAATATGTAAGATGATATGATTAAAATAATACAAGAATATTAACAAAATATAAACAATGGTCAATATTCTCAACTCATAGAACAACTAAATGTAAATGACACTATGGGAGAAACTATGTCTCAATAACCCCCTATAGCAGCCCAACCTTCCTATGTGGCACCACCAGTTATGGCTAGTACATCTTCACCTCCTGATGTGGTTGCCCTTCTAGAAGATATTAAATCTTATCAGTCAAAGGTAATACATATTGAGCAAGGTGCCTCTAGGACAACATAAGATTTGAAATCTTTTGCTCTACTTCATACACCATTGACATGCCATATTGCTTTTACACCCTTGCCACTAGGTTTTGTTCAACCCAATCTCACTCTATATGATGGAAAGGGTGATCTAGAGACACATTTGAGATATTTTCATGTATAATGATTGGAATATATTCTAAATGACTAGATACTAACCAATATATTTCCATGGAGTTTAAAGGATTATGCTTTATAATATTTTTATAGTCTACCGGATTAGTCAGTTAAAGCA
Organism: Torreya grandis; assembly: GCA_037957365.1. Taxonomy (NCBI): domain Eukaryota; kingdom Viridiplantae; phylum Streptophyta; class Pinopsida; order Cupressales; family Taxaceae; genus Torreya; species Torreya grandis. The sequence continues at coordinate 3,958,249 of JARHVA010000712.1, read as the reverse complement.
TTCAATCATTTTGTTGACATGTTCCTAGCTCATTTCAGCATTAAAATATGTGACAAGGATTATTATGCCCAATTTTCACTATAGAAACAAATTTTAAATGAGTATCTTATAGATTATGTTATTAGATGTAAAACTATCTTGGCTAAAATGACTAACCCCATGGCCGATCAAGAATTACAAGATCTATTCAAACAGAGTCTTTTGCTAGCTATGCATGAGTCAATAATATTCATAAATTTTTCTTCCTTCACTAACTTATGTCATACATTAAATTAAAGGGAAGTCAAATTAATTTTAATGGAAAAAATCAAGTACACAAGCATATCATAAACAACAAACAAGAGTAATAATAAAGTCCCATATAAAGTGTAATGATAGAAAAAATCAAAATCAACCTACAATTAATGTAAATTTTGATCCCCCTCGTAAGTGATTTTATCAACACCTCCTTGATGAGCCTTTACCAATATACTAGTATCTCTAGCCAGAGTCTTATAGTAGCTATTGGAATGCAATGTCTTATCTCTCCCTCTTATTCAAAAAGTTGATGCAATAAAGCCTTTTCCATGTGGATATTATCAAAATGCATTTTATGATTTTCATAGGGTACTAGGACACACATTAAATAAATTGATTAGTTTATGACACAAGATACAAGACTTGATAGATGACAACCTTATTTATCATGGCACTCAAGTTGAGCATCCTTGAGAAAATCAAACACATGATAAGGCTCTGGAAAATTTATCATATCTTTTCCCATAACATTCTAAATATGAGATAGGGGCCACATAAAGTGTTCATGATGCATATCATGCACACCCTCCACTAGCTATATACTAGACACCTTTAATTGAGTCACATCCTTTAAGCAACATGATTGGTGTCTATAATTTTATAATTCTAGCTAGACCTTCAATCTCCTTCTCAGAGCAGGAGATAGTTGAGGATGATTCCAATTATTGTGCACTCTTTATCATAGCCTGCATTGATCATGATCCCATTCATATTGTAATCATAGACAATGGATCTAATGTGAACATGTGCACTATGCCATTACTTTAGAATTTGGGATATTTAGAGTAAGATATCACCCTAATGGACATAGTTACCAGTGGATTTCGTGGACACAAATAGCATTCATTGGGTGACATTGTACTTCCTCTATAGCTTGGTCCAACACATGTGGCCACACCATTTACTATTGTTCCTAGTGTATGAGTCTTCAACATGTTGCTTGGCTGACCATAGATCTAGAAACTTCATGCAATATCTTCTAAAATCCATAAATGCATGAAATACATTCATGATAATAAAGTTTTTATAGTTGGTGGAGTTCCATATGAGTTACCACTCCCCATAATAAAGCCATCTCCTACTTTTTAGTCACTAGTTTCAACTCCTCCACCAGTTACATTTATTCCTCCAATTGAGATTCAGACATAGTTGAGGCCTCCCTAACCAACAAAGAGAGTTCATACACTTCACTATAGGCCTCTTTTAGAGAGATCATTACATCAGCGATAGTTTTAGGACTCTAGATAGTTTCTAGCTAAAGTATTCAAACCTAAGGTAGTATCATTCAGGTCTCATGCCTCTACACATAGATCACATTTTTAGAGAGATTATTATACTATGATATGGGTCCCTAAGATCCCCATAGTTGCATCCAATTCTTAGAGTTATAGGGGACCCCATAATTGGTTTCCACTATAGAGATTTCTTATCACTTACAACATACACAACTTTTAGAGTCACAGTCTTAACCCTTCCATCATGCTTCATGATCATGAATGATCCCTCTCATTGATACATGACACCATGATAGGTAGTGTATTATGAGACTCATTAGTTAGTATTATTTCTCTCAATCCTTGTACATAATGTCTTAGCTTACTTGTGCATAGTTTCTTTTCACTTTCTTGTACATAGTTTCCTTATGATTACTTGTACATAGATTATTTCAAAATACCAAAAAAAATATAATATTTCATAATATCAAAACATTCAAATAACTCAAAACACCAAAATATTTTCAACTGTATGCATTATCCATGATTTACATTACCATGCTAGACTTATATTCTATTGTTTTATGACATTTTTTATCGATTTATCTACATTACCATGTTTCACTTGATCTTCTTTGAGTGTGTGCAGTGATACCCAGATCTTTGATTGCTTCACTCTACCCATTAAGGGGCCATTCTATTTTTACATTTTAGATAGGCATCAATATATCTACCCAACAGGGGCATCTTTTACATGACTACACCATCCAAGTTTTTTCATTACTACACCACACACTCTACTTGTCATGTTGATGTAAATTAATTACCAAATTACATATATTATTCTATCGACACTCACTAGTATATATCACTTGTGTATTTATTAACATCTACCTAGACTTGTACTATATCTTTTTCATACTTTCACTTCTTACTTTGATCAGTTAGATGTGATAGTATTTCTAGTATTTGCGTGCCTTCCTTTCTTTCTTTGAGTAGCTAGATGTGATTGCATTTATCAATTATTATTTTGTCACATGTGTGTACCTTAGGACATTTGTCAATGTGCTTTACTTATACTCTTGTATGTGTTTATGGCCCTCACACTAATATTTCTTATTTGTAATTATATGTGTATGTGGGAATTTGAACATGCCTTATATTATTGCTTTCCTAGTTTGAGTGACATGTGCCCATGTCCCTTGTTTACCTAGCCATTTGGCCTCTTTTGTATGATTCTTGCTTCTTGCCTTGCATTCTTGTTTGATTGTTTGCTTCTCAGTTGTTTTCAATGCTATGATCCACATCATGTATTATATTTCCTTCTTGGATTCCTTGATGGACATCATACTCCATCTCTCCTTGACAACTAACCAAATATCTATTTTTAGTTTAGTAAATTGTACATTTTACTACATTGTTACATCTATCTAGGCATACTCCTATTGATCTAACAATATCCAACATAAATTATGATATATATTCAAACATATTTTTTATCATCATTGCTATATCATGTATTTCATACCACACATATAGGGATCCTTCTTCTGATGGAAGTCATTACAGGGTCTTCGTTCCTACCATCAAAAGAGGGGGTAATAAATAGGGGTTTTGTAATAGAGATCACAAAGTCCTTTATTGATCAAAATAAATTTTTAAAAAACTCAAAAAAATAATCAAATTTCAAAAAATGTATAATAAACCAAAAAAATAAGAACAAACATAGAACAATCATCAGAAATAGTAGAGGACAAGATCACCCCATCCAGACTACAACACCCTACAATAAAGTGTCCACTTTTTGTTACTCCTATCCAAATAACCAAAAACCCAATTTTTTTAGAAATAGATAGATAGGTAAGGTAAATTACAATTTTGTTAGCTCTAGTCTAGTTTAGATTGGGTATTTTTAATATAGTTTTACTTAGATTATCTAGATATAGGGGGCATCATGCATAGCATGATATCTCTCACTTCTAGTTTCATATTGGGTAGTTGTTATAACTTCTAGATCAAAATCCATGTTACAAACACCAGTGATTGGGGGCAATGTGTACATCACATTTGCCTTATTTTATTTCTAGTCCATTATATTACCTAGGTATTCTTATTAGTTACATGCCTTATTCCATATGCAGGTGGTTGGGATCATTTTGGAGTGGCTTTCATACAAGCCTAATATATACCTTTTGGAGTGGCCAAGATTGACCTAGTTCTTAGTATATATTCAAAAATCCATGCCACATTATTAGATTATAGAGCATTCATGGGCTTCATGAGCCATTTCATATAACACATATTCATATTGGTATTAGTTCATAGTTCATACTTAGTGGGAAATGATGGAGCCAAAATATTAGCTAGCCTTTATATTCTTGAGCTACCTACTTAGAGGGATTCAACACACAACCTAAAGATTGATTAACACATGCATAATCGCATAGATCCATTAAATAATGGGTGATGATGGATTCAAAGGGCCAGCCTTTATATTCTTGAGTCACCCTTAAGGAATTGAGAACTTGACTCCATTCACAATATTAATCTTGGTAAAGCACATACCCAGTATCACTTAGCATCATTCAAAATCACTGAACATCAGAATAGGTTTTGTAATGGTTCATGTACTTAGTGAGGTATATTTGTTCCTTTATCTTCCTCTATTTTACCCAACCTTTGTATATTCTTATTTTAGACATAACATGTCTACTAAGAACTAATCTACTCATTTTATCTTATAGATTTATGCTTCATGTTTTTCTCTCTCTACGCACACCCAACATCACACATCCTTATGGGATTCACCATTATAAGTAAGTTTAGGTACACTTTCTATTTTTCCTTTATCCTAGCATTTTGCTTTGCTACATCACTAGAATAAAAGTAGAAAAATGTAGTCATATAGAATGTCCTAACTGGTAGTTTGAGTGTGGCTTACAATACCACATTTATAGGTCCTTTTTACATGCTCTTGTGAGCCTTCTAGACACATTTTTGCTCATTACTAGTCATCCAAAACCTTTTGAACAATCATTCCACCTTAGCCAGATAGTATTCCCTATGCTAATCCTATTCCATTAGGTCTCAAGCCTTTAGGACAAGAGTACTTGATTTTTAATATAACACCCCATAGAGAAGTGTCCCATTTTTTGTGGTCCTATCCATTTGCACTTTGAGCCCCAATGGTCATTTTCATCTGGTCCCTATCCTTAATTAGGTTAGCCTAACATGAATACATCTAACCCATGACCAATTGTTCCTTATAAAATCACACTCAAAGATCATTTATAAGAGAGGTGAAAAAATTTACAAATAAAACAAGAATAAAAATAAAGCACTAAGGCAAACTTCCCTATTCTTTGCACATAATCACCCAACACACCTATAAACATACTCAAATCCTTATATTAGGCCCTATCCACCTCAAACACTATCAATTTAGCTTTTTCATCTGCATCACACTATTCCATAAATCACATTTAGTGGGTGAACTACATATTTCTTGATCCCTCTTAAGATTATTAGTATGTAGGAAGCATGCCCACACAAGGGGTACAACTACACATTCAGTACATCTTTCACACTAACCCTCATCTCACAAGTGACTCAAATGTTTTTTTTTATCAATCATGATGGAGGGTTAGTGTTTTAAGACAAAATAAGATCCATAATGATTTTTTTTATGACCAACACTTTAATTTTCATAGACATGCTCACATAGGCACAACACAACTACCCAAAAAGTTTTAGGTCTCTATGATGAGTTTGGACAATAATGGCAGGAATGTACAATAATACCAGACACTAAAGAATACACTTTTTGGCACTCTTATTATTTTACCCAATGAAATATAGATTCAGGTTTACAACACCTTCCCAATCCTACATAGCCATTTTTAACCTCTATATTAGTTGTTTTAGTCTATCTTCTAGCTAAGTTGTATTTCTTCTTATTTATTTCTATTTTTAGAAAGGTGAAAAAGGCAAAAAATTGCATGAATCAAGACTATGTTTATTTTTATATTCTATACTAATTTATTAATCTAGACCCTTAACTAAAATAGGAATAAAATTCCACTATTCCAAACTAAGTTAAATCAATTACTCAAAATGTTAGAAAGTGTGAGAAGTGTTAGCACTTTGTTGGGAGGATAAAGCTTCATATTCTCTTCCTTTTTATCATATGATGATTAAATACCCATTTAAATAATAGTGAATGGATTTAATTGGATAAATTATTAATTCATTAAGTGTTAGACATAGATAGATATTAGTTGTAACTGACTACTTCACAAAATGGGTTGAGATAGTCCCTACAAAGAAAGTAACACACCATGCAGTAATGGATTTTTTTAATCATATTATTTATATATTTGGTGTACCTATCAATGTTATTGTAGATAATGTCATGAGTTTCAGAGCCAAGCCTTTGCTATAATTATGCAAATATTATGAGATTGAATTGACCTATGCTTCTAATTACAACCCTTAGGGGAATGGGCAAGCAAAATCTAGTAACAAGAACTTGCTCAAAATAACTAGACATACTCTAGAAGTAAATAAGAATAAGTGGGGTGAATAGTTAAAATTTTCTTTATGGGTTGATAGGATCATTCCTAAGAAAACTATAGGCAAAATCCCTTTTGAGCTTGTTTATGGAACTCAAGCAGTTTTGCCCATGAATTTACAATCACCAACTTATCAACTTATGCATCAACTAGAGGATGATGAGAAAATAAATCACTATGAAAGAAAGATGAACCATATTATTGATCTTCATGAAATTTTAAGATAATCTCTTGAGAGGCACAAGTTAATGGAGAAGATGAAAAATATATTTGATAGGAAGGTCACTACAAAAAACTTCCATGTAGGTGATTTGATTCTACTTTGAGACAACAAACATGAACATAAATACAAACATGGAAAATTTGATGCCTTGTGGAAGGGTCCCTATTTAATAGAATACTAGATTGGGGAACATAATTTCCTTTTGAGGGACCTAGATAGTGAAATACTGTAGTTTCTAGTCAATGGCATATATCTAAAGCACTTCTTGGATTGAGTATATTTATAGATGTATAAATAATGATATAGTGTTTTATTTCTTTGTCCTTCTATTGATTTATTTCCCATTAACTTCAATATATATTTGTATAATTTTCCTTCATGTGTTCATTTCTAGATCCTCTTGGTCTATTTTTGTTAAGCATACCATGTGTTATTGAGTTTCCATGATTTTTTGTTGATAAAGTGTCAAGTCTTAACTCCATGACCCAATGGATTGGCACTTGGTCTTATGTTTTGGGGTTATTGGCACACTAACAAAGCATATGCATCCCTAGGAAAGAGTTATTGTTAGTGCCCAAAGTTACACTAAAGTAATTGGGACCTTGTCGAGTATAAATGCCTAAGTCCTATTTTCAAATGTTCATTATAGGTCAAGTTTTGTTTTGAATCAGCTAAGTGCTAATCTAGTCTCTACTTAGTGGGTATAAGCCTTCATGTTTTTTAGGTAAAAGTGTTTAGAGTCTATCAGGGAAAGTGTTTCATGGAAAGGCTAAAAACTTATGTGTTTTAGACTTTTTATCTATGACAAACAATCCACAAGTCCATTTCCTTTAAGCATTTTGCCTATGTAAAAATCCTAACAAAAGCCAATTATTTCAAAAAAATGTTAAGTTTAATTTCTTTGGGAAAAATTCAAAGCTTCATTCTTTGGGGAAATTATATCAAACAAAATGTTTGAAATAATTTTCCTAACAAAGACAAAAATGCCATAGATGAAATTATTATGGAAGTAGTGTTGAATTATCAAAAATCTCTAAGAGCCCTATGAGAGTGACAAGTGTCACCACATCGGTGGGCTTCCTAATGACCCAATGGTACGTAGGTGTCAACAAATTCAATGGAACCTCTAGAGGAATGCTAATAGGGCACATGTCAAACTCTTGGTGAGTGGAACTAGTAATGTGCCAGTTATGTAGATGTCTTTTGGTGATCATGCAGACATAAAAGTTAACATCTAATGGATACTTTATATTTATAAACTAAATTTTATGGTCACATGAACATAAAATACACTCATGTTGATGTCAAATGATAGGTACACAGATGTCAAATTTAAGTCAATAAAGGCAATCATTGATTGGAGCTTAAATTTGATGGTTGTGTGAATGTCATTGATGGTCATGTAAATGTCAAATGATGGGTATTTAAACATCAAATGATAGGCACATGAATGTCAAATTTTATCTATAGTAGATAACCAATAGTGTTTGATCATGTAAATCAAGATCGATGGCATGAATGAGAGTTGAATTGTTAAAAGATTTAGGCTAAATAAGGAGTTTCCATGTGTTGGAAGGGCATTAGCCTAACAGAGATTGACTATATAAGGTGAAAAAATTCCCATGGACTATCCAAGTTGTATGTTCTTGGGGGTTTTGATAAGGATCTAATATCTCATAATAAAAATCTAATAACAAGGGGACATCGAGAACCCACAACACTACCATATGGCATGCTTGCATTCATCATGAAGATAAGGACCTAGAAATACTAGTCTTAGGTGGACTGTTTAAAGATCCAAACCTAATTATACATTGACACATGTCTTAGGGGTAATGATCACATTTTAAGTTAATGAAAAAATTGACATGGTGATACCACATTGGCATACATGTCATATAAATAATAGGACCCTGTGCAAGCCAATTCGTGGAGCTTTCACCAATGGTAGTAGGTTGACTAGGATAAATAAAAAATGAAGCATGGTGACTCTGTAGGAAATCTGAAGATGACAAAGCACTTGCAACTTGTTTATGTTTCTGTTATATTTTTGACATGCTAGTATGAAGGGGTTTATGATCACATAATTGATGATCTAGTGCTGACCTTAGATAAATATTGCACAAGAGAATAAAATTAACTTTTAAAAAATGTAACAATTAATTCTCAATGCATTATAGTTTAATCTGGATTTATTAATCCCTTATGTGCTCATTTGAATATTTTTATCCTAGAAATTTACAATTTACAAATTTGTGAGAGGATCTAAAATTTGCTCAAATAGGTAAAAAGTTGAAAATAATGCATTTATGTAGTAAAAAATAAAAGGTGTAAAATGTAAAATATGAAAAGGTAAGTTGAAGCCAAAATAATTAAAAGTTAAACATAACCTGAGTTGTATTTTACTTTGATTTGCTTTTCCAAGCTCCTCCATGGAAGAATATTACAAGTTTACAAATCCAATGTAGGCCACCCAAAGAAGATCATTCAAATAGCCATGGATCTATAATATTCCTAAAGAAATCATTACAAGAACAAGTTGTTCCATGGCATGCATGAAAAGAAGGGAAACTATCTAGGAGTCTCCATTTATGCAACCAAGTGGCCTAGGGCATCTTTAAGCAGTTTTACATAAAGACAAATGATTTGTTTGTCTTTTACCATGAATATTCTCCTTCTATATCATGTGAAAGGCATCTCCAACTAATAAAATCAAAGGATCTATTTCAAATCTCTATCATTCCTTTCATATGTGGTTTCAACAATCATTTTACTTATAAATACGTAAAGATTCCAAGCATGGTAAAGGATTTGTTTCAAGTAAAATCATCTTGGTGGGACTTTGTCAATTACAAATTTGAAATGGGTCAAAAATGTATAAATAGAGGACTTCTCCTCTATTCAAGAGGTTGATTTTCCATTGTGTTGGTAACTGTGTAAGTTGTTATTGATCTTTGTTTCTCTCCAATTCCAAGCTCTTTCATATTTTGAGATCACTATTGTGTGCATTTTGTCTCTCTTGCTAAGGTGATTGAAGTTTTAAAACCATTAATAAGCTCTAAGATCATCTCTATATGTCTCCCCTATCCAAAATGAAACATATTCATCATTCTTGTCCCCTTGGTAGTATTTTTAAAAACTGATGTAAGGTTTATTTTTCAATTTAATGAAAATGCATGTGGTTATTTTTTGTTTCTTGTTGATAAAGTGCAACATTATGTTTTACAAATTATGCTAATTGGATATTTGGGTTTGTGTCCATTACTAGTCATTTTGAGTATAGATCTAGGTTATAAATCCTTTTTTGTAGTTTAACTTGGAAGTATGTTGTTGAATAACTTATTAGGGCACTCTATGTTTTTGGAGTTGATAGGAAAAAACATCTAAAAGCATAGTTTTAGTGTATGTTCTAATATTTTAGGGATCATTTGGCATTTGCTTTATCTTTTGTTTTAGTTTTTACTACATATTTGTTAATAATAATGTCTTGAATGTTGTAAGATCCCTTACTAATTGAAAAATATCTAGTACACCACCACATCCTTCCTCTTTATTATTATCAAACTATCTTACCCTATCCTACCATACATTTAACACACCCTTTTCATATCATAACTGTTCTTTACTTTCAAATGCACAAGATAATGTATACTTAACATGTGTCTATGTTTTGTGCTTTAAATCATAGAATCAGAGTCTTTTATTTAGCCCCTTTATTGTTGAAAATTATTTAGAATAAAGGTTGAAATAACTCTCAAATCTATCTTCAGTAACTTGTATATGACATAGTGCATTTATTCATTCTATGTGACAACCCTTCCTAGGTGGAATAAATGAGTTTGGTTTTTTCCTAATCATATTTATGCCTTATTTGTGCTAAAAATCCCCATGGAGGTTAAATTGGATAATCTCCCCATGTGAGCAAGCTACCCCATAGGTCCTTTTACCTTAGTTTAGGTAGAGATAAAAGTAGTAGGGAGCTGAACATACCCTTTGTAGGTGCCTCTCAATCATTTTTTACATTAAATATAATCTTCATGCCAAACCCTTCCTTAGTTACAATGACATACTAACGGGTTTTTCATCATTTTTGCCATTTTCATTCAAATGTGCAAGGCTAAGTGTATGAGGTGTACAACTGGGAACCAACAATTAAAATGCATCAATTCAATTTTGGAGTTTATTCTTCTCATCAATTATCTTAATTCTTTAGGTTATTTTTATTTATAAATTTTTTTGAGAGTTTGAATATAATCTATTATAACATTCATATGTAATATTTTTATACATATCTAAAAAATATAAATATTCAAAGGATTCCCTTGTTGTATCACATTAAATAAAAAATAAAGTAAAACATTTAGTTAATGTCAACATATGCAGATGTATATGATAATTTTTGGCATTGAAATATTAGTGAAACTATTCACTAAATAAAATCTAT
>JARHVA010000712.1:3925000-3942500 GCA_037957365.1 Torreya grandis | reverse complement strand
TGGGATGTTATATGAGAGATATATGATGAATTATAATTTGAATTTAGAAATGAGCTATAGATTTATGATGTCCCTAACAATGACACATGCATAAGGAGTAAGGATGATTTGGTCATGATTGCCAACACATCCCAAGGGGGAATTAAATATAACAAGATGATGATAGGATTAAAAGTCCATAATATTTATACATATCCTAAGAAATGATGCATGTAAGGGAGAGATACAGGCTAGGATAATATGATGATTTAATAAGATTGAGTATGGGTTTGGCTCAAAGCTAAATTGATCAATATGATGTATTTGATGATAGAGAAGAAAGGATATGATTGAGTGACCAATGAGTAAGGGGAAAATAATTGAATGGAATTTCATAAAATCAATGAGCCTTAATGTGATTAATTAGTATTCCCATAGTTATTTGTGGGTTCCAAGATAGAATAGGATATGGATATTAGATGGTTATTTGGTATGGTGATAAAGACAATTATATTTATGGGATGAGTATTGGATGTGGATGGATGATATGTATAAAACAAATCATCATGGACTATTTTTGTCTTTTTCAAATTTTATGATTTTTAGGGTTTTCAACATATTTTAATTATTAGGGTTTTTTAGAATAAATATGTACATTATACAAATGGAGTTACTAGTAAAAGGAATACCAAGTCTAGTAACCAACATTAGTATGATTATGAATAAAATGATGAATGGGATGACAAAAGGATGAGGGTGATGCAAAAAAGAGGAGGACCAAGGAAGAAGAGACTAGGGAGTGATAATGATCACATTATGAAGGATCCAAATGTTTATTTATCTAAGTTTTCATTAGAAGATATGCTAATATGATTTTAAAACATTTCTCAAGACACCTTCCACTTCCTTACAAATATCAATATAGGAAGGAATGGGAGATAGGCTACATGATATGATGGTAGTTAATGGGTAGGGACAATGATCCAAGGGATAAATTATATAATCAAGGTTGATGAGATATGAGACTAGTATGGATGGATGGATAGATATTGTCCCTAAGTGATAAGGTACAATGTGAGAAATAGATTATTCTACCATGATGTTGAAAACTATTGTTCATCATGGTACTTGCCCACGCTGCCAAAAGATTAGTTTTGACCATTAGATAAATGATATTTTTATGGCATCTCAATTTATTGGAGGAAGGCAAGATGTAGGATGCAAGAATTGTTGTGATCTTTAGCCAATACCTATTTCAGTGATGTATGATTTTAGTACCATGATATCACCACTAGATGTATTAATATCCTCATGACCTTTAGTGATTCTTGATGGTGACCCTTCTAAATATCTAGACTAGGTGTCTTCATAACCCCTAAGAGAGATAGTGTTGTATAAGAAGGTGATGTGAGGTGTGGATTTGATTAGAGCTTGATTTTGATGGATTATTATATTAAGATAGGATGGTATGATAGGTGATGGAGTATTAGGAATAAAATGAATGATAAGATCATGAAAGGATGGGGTGATGAGTGATGGAGGATTAGGATTGGTAGTTTCATACATCATTGGAGATGTGGGACATGATTCATTTGATTAATGCAAATTAATAAAATACTGCATAAGATTCAAGATGTTTTGAATTTATAGTTAATCTTTGATCTGATTATTTTAAGGATTATTAGCCATTTAAATACTAATTTTGACATTATTTTGATTTTGAGATAGGATTTGACTTTGAAAACCCCCTAGTGCCTAAGTGTGGGATTCGCTAGGGGAGATTTATTTTTTACTTAATATATAATGATTATTTTGACTTTAGCATTCCCCTAATACCAGATTTTAGGCTACACTAGGGAAAGATGCATTTAGATTAAATTGAGGATTGGAATTTTCTTGAATTTGACTTATGGGATCAAATATGACTTGATTATGATGTATTAATTTTATAATATGGTCTTAGAACTCTATATTTGTGGCATACATCATATTTCTTAAGGAAATGTCTAACGATGTATGTCCCTATTCATCCTTATAGAGGGAGGTGATTAAATGATCATTGATAGGGAGAAGGGGATCTATGATGGATGAAGGAAGTGAGGATTGTATGATGAGGTCAATGAGAGATGATGGGGTAGCATAGTTTTCATAAGGGTTCCTAGGATACCCAATTGACATCAAAGAAAATCTCTTCAAGAACATTAAAAGGATCATGGAGACTAGCTATAGTAGGCACATTCAAAATATTATTAGATTGTATTTGATACTATTTAATAGCTAAAGCTTAAAAGAACTCTATTATAACTTCATCATCCTGATTGGGATCCAAAGGTATGCTTGGTGATGGATTAGAGGTATCTAGATTAGAGGGATCCTCAGAAATATAGGCATTATTAGTATTTATTATGATATCAATGAGTGATGATGTTCTAGATGAGGAATCTAATTTGGATACTAGTGCTTCACATGATCCTAATGTAGATAAACCTTATGTTGCCTTTGATGCTAACTCTGATTTATATGATTCAATGCTTCTAGTGTAAGAATTATTATACAAAATTGACCTCTCAATAGGGGGTGTTTGATATGATGGGTGAGAGTGAGATGAGGGAAGATTGATGGGTTTGACAAAGATAGGCCTTTGTAAGGGATTATGAGGGTGAGATTCATGGGGAATAGACTCAAATTTGATGGAGAGTTTATTGAGGATGGGAGGATCATGGAGGATAGGTGTGGTGTCTTGACCTTATCTTGGAAGGGAAAGGGCTTGATCATGATCAAGAATGGAATCTTGGCATTATTTTTCTTATTCACCCCAATTTAGACTCATCTGATTCATCCTTAATCATTATGTCACCATAGTTGATGAGGTCTTAGACATAATATTTGAAAGGTTGGCATCAATTAGTAGTAAGCCCCTAGGTTTAGTGGTACAAATAATATTAGTTTGTTTTATACCAAGAGGGCTTAGGCTTGGTGGGATCAATATGTTAGATAGGTGGATAAACCATCATGTTAGTGGTGACATGTTGTTTAAAAAGGGATTCCAATAACATAAGAAGAAGAGTATAAGGACCCACTTCAATTTGTGACTTAGAAGTGTAATCATTAGAATTTGGATTAGATGGTTGGTGATGTGACTGGGTGGATGTAATAGTCATAGATAAGGTGGCCAATATTGGATTCCATTTGGTAGTATCAGAATGGGAAATTGATCATTTATGACTGGTGGAGGGAATATTAGTTTGAGACTCATAAGAAGGGGATTGGATTGTGGGTGAAATAAATTGAAGGGAATCAACACCTTCAGGAAGTGGAACACCCATCAGGAGGAACCATAAAAATATATCATCCTTATTAGTAGATATTTATTGGTCTATGATAGTAGGGTCTATCTTCATGGTAGTGGTTGATAAAGGATAGATGATAAAGGTAAGATAAGGATGGTTTCTAGAACAAAGTGGTTCTAAAGGATTGAGCTAATATGATAGATGAGGATGGGGATGAGATAGACTAATGGATTAAAGGCTATTATCAAATTTTAGACCAATAGTATAATTGGTTATATTAACCTATCACTAATTCCTAGTTTTCAAGCTAGCAACAATATTTGGGATATGTGTGTTCCTAGATTCTAACTAACAAGAGGATGATATGATGGGTTCTAGTTATGAATAGGCAAGATGATTAGGCTAGAGATGATTAGGTTAATTATTGAAATGATCAAATTAAGAATATTATAATAGAATATCAAATAGGTATAAGATCTAACCAAGTGATGAATGATTAATGGATTAGGATGATAAGATGATATGAAAGGATAACAAAAAGACTAGCTTAAGTCTTGGACTAGTTTTATCAATATAGGATGGGGTATGACTATGTGATGAAGATTATAGGATAATGTAACAATAATATATATAAATTATGATGAGATGGGGTTGGTGTTGGTGTTGGACTCAAGTGAGACCTAAAAAATCAAACTAGGATGAGATAAGATGAGGTTTATCTAGATGGTCAATGAGGGCAAGGCTAAGACAAAATGATTGGTTATAGATAGAGTGGACTTGACGTAGATGATGAGATATTCATATGATATATGATGGGGTATGATGAATGACTAGTGAGACCAAGATAGGATATGAATCAAATGATGTACAAGAGAACAAATTATGTATAGGAAAGGTAAGACAAGGATTCCAAGATGATGATTGGGGTGATGACCAATGATGGGAGGAAATGGTTAGACTATAAGGGGGAGGAGTTGATTATGTGAAGGAAAGTAATTATTGATGTGGACTTGGGTATGGATGTAATATGTTATTAGGATATGTAGGTGATAAGGGTATGATTAATTATGGGTGGATAGAAGTAGATTAGATGGAATGAAGACTAGATGGGGTAGGATAATATTCACAAGATGATAAAATAATAAGGATATGTATAAAATGATGATGAGATAAGGATGTACAAGATTATTATGTGTAAATACCTATATAGGTGTGTATGTTTAGGTTAGAGGATAACTCAACTCACAAACAACATGGGTTTATCACAACACACACCCAAGCAAGTAATCCACAACCCATGATTAGTAAACTCAAAGGTGTGTAACCTAACACTTTCACCATAAAATGGATTCATGTGTGAGGATGTAGGTTAGTGACCCATTACAAAATTTATAAAACCATTTCAACCTCATTTACACATGATGGTTATTTACGAGCTGATACTAATTTTGGTAGTGAGGCACTTTTTATGGATGAAGGATCCTATGCTAGGTTTACACAATGTTTCTAGGTGCATCCCCTATATATGTGAAGTTATAGTGGGGCCCAAATTAATATAAGATACTATTTTACTACCCTAGGTATTATATCTTAACTACCCCTCACTCCATAAAACCCTTTATGGGGAATTTTTCTTAACCATGTATTAATAGCTCTCCTAATTTTTAAACTCTGTTGGAACAAGGAGTTTGGTCTAGTGCATGGTGATGAAATGCATATGCACTAGCCCCATAGATAATAAAATGGGAATGAATGGTTTATAGGTAGTTTTTTATCCTCCAAGAATCATTGTAAGGACACAAGGGGTAGAGCATACATTGACCATAGTCTTCAAGATAGAAATAGGAAGCCAAAAAGATTAATTAACCAATTAGATGATGTGTGATGTATTTAAAATATGAAAGACAATAATATATAAAATGAAATGATGATAATGATATACAAAAGAAATGATTAATATGATTAAAATGATTTTTAAAAGTGCCACTAGGAGTCTTTCACAAGTAACCTATAAGCACATGGTTATTAGTTTAAGTGGCACTCAAAAGAGGTAACCTACAAGACAATGATTAGTATATTTGATAATCAATCTTGAGGGGTAACCTAAAAGACAAATGTTATAAAAAAATATTAATCACAAAAGATGATGTTAGAAATACAAAATAGCCTCTATATTTACCTTGGTAAGAAACAATATGTTAGTCTAATAAGCCTTAAGAAAAACACCCTAAAAATATCATGAATTGGATCTATAAGTTATTTTGGGTTGAGAAGACCATGATGTTGGGGTCTGGGGATTGCATCCCCTAGTAGGGTCAAGGGGACGTGCCCCTTATGGGATCAAGGGGTGGAGCCCCTTACAGGGTCTAGGGGTAGTGCCCCAGGCATGCTTCTTATCTCATTATAATGTGGGGTCAAGGGGTGGATCCCTTGATGCCAAATGAAATTTGGTCCTTGCAGGATAACCAAAATGACTCAAAATTAACCAAAAAATACACTAAAATGCACTCAAAAGGATCATTTTTAAGGCCAAAAATTAGTGAAAAATTACAACTACATAGCGAAAATTCACAACTATAAAGTATAAAATTTCAACATTAAGACAAAAGCATAGATCATAATATGTGATCTTGTAGAATTTAACTAACCATGATGGTTACCTTGCAAAACCATGATAGTTAGAAAAAAATGCAATTGAAAGTGGAAAAAATGCTATTAGCTATAAAATGAGAGTTACAGTTTTGTGATAAACCACAAAACCTTAAAATATTTACAATCAATCAAAATAGATTTCTATGAAGGTTATGACAGGCTATGATAGATGTCTTATTTATACATGATTAATGACAGATTAAAGATTAATTACAAAGTATCAAAATTTGATCAAGACAAGATATTTACCAGAAGTGGCCACAATCAGGAACAAATTTATAGAATATATAAATTTTCTTGTTTATAATTTGTCCTAGATCTATCCTTAAAATACCAACCAATAGATATAATTGACTTAAAATTATAAAATTGACAAAAATATGCAAAATCACTACTAGGCTTACAATACCACAATTCTATAGAGCAATGTTGCTAGTCTAAAGATTTTAAAATATATGATTTTTTGGTAGAGGGAAAGAGGTGAAAGAGAATATTCTGGTATTGAGTTTGATTGATTAATCTTGCCTTATCTTCTCCTACTACACCTACCAATCACATAGATAAACCATATAAGGATAGAGACCTAGTTATGAGAGGTGGTTATCAAAATTTCCTTTTAAGATATAATGTCTTAAATGGAATTTAAGATAGTGATATATGATTTTTTGATGGTCTTTTATACTTGACAAAATGCATAGTGTTAAAGTAAAACCTATAGGTCAAAGAATAATGCTCAACTATTAGTGATCAAAATCCACAATATCACAACTATCAATCTCAAAATTGTCTTGATCAAAGTAAATTTGTGACTATCAAAATTATGATTTTATGATTCAAGGATAATGCCCTAAATATTTGATTGACCATAGGTCCTATACATAAAGAGTTGAAATCTTGAAAAATACACAAGAACACTCAAAACTAGCACATAGGGGTTAGCTAAAATGATAATCAAATGGATACAACAAATGAATATATGCCTATGTCTGGGAGTCATAAAATCACAACTAATGATGGAAAATTTTCTCTTTACATAGAAAAGTCATGAATTATGAATTCATGGTTTTTACAAAAGATAGGAACTGATAAGATAGATCATTAGTGGTTTATAATAAAATCACTACTTGGGTAGGCAAAATCACAACTTGACTGATAAAATCACAAATCATGAGTCATGGTACTATTAAAACTCATAAAATCAAAACTAACAATGGAAACATTTTTATTTACATAGAAAAGTCATGAATTATGAATTCATGGTTTTTCCAAAAGATAAGAACCGATAAGATAGATAATTAGTGGTTTATAATAAAATCACTACCAAGGTAGGCAAAATCACAACTTGACTGATAAAATCAAAAATCATGAGTCATGGTACTGTTAAAAGGCCAAAACCCTACATGGTTAGAGTAGATAGTTAGCGGTTAAACAAGTAGTTAGCTCAAAATATCAACTCATGAGACAAGATCATGACTATAAGGGAAAAGGTGTGAATACTAGTTTAGAACTATGACTTGCACTTGTACACATAAAATTTCTAAAAATCCAAGTTTTTTATCGTACCAGTTGATCTTGTAAGCTACCAAAAGGATTTTTAAAAAACAAAATAATTAAATTGGGAGCAATTTCCAACCGTGGCCACCAAAATGTAGATGATTTTTGAGCTATATATGAGTTTAACTATGTAAATTCAAAACCCGAATATCAAACTACTAGGTAAAGTGATAGAGCCATTAGAATTCAAGGCAAATATATGAATAAACCATTCAAAATAGCATTAGAATCCTAAAGCTAAGTTATCTACACCATGATCAAATGGATTAAATAAGAATATTAGGATTTAGATTACCTTGACTTAGATTTTTGACATGGTTGTGTTGCTTGATCAATGGATGTTAATGATGAATTAGATTGACATGGATTTCTCACTTGATTGTTAGTTAAGATTTCTAATTGGACATGGATTCTTCACAAACTTTCTGAATGGCCTTCCATAGAAGAATGGAGTGGTTTAAACATATTTTCTATGGATAGATCTATGGATGAGAATTGAATTTGGTTGAATGAGATCAATGGTGGAGAATTAAAAGGAATTTAAAATTCTTTGGAAGCCTCTAGATTTAGAGGCTTTTAGAGAGGAGGGGTGAGAAACAAATAAGGTTCTAGATTTAGAGGGTTATAAAATCCTTTTTATGGGTTAATTATGATTATATGTGGGATTAGATAGGGATTAGGCGAGGATTATGGATTGGGGTGTAAGAGAGATTAGGCATAGGCTAGTAGGTGGGTAGGTGGGCCATGGGAATTTAAAATTCCCAAATAATAGATAAGTTGTGATATAATCTGATGATATGGATTTAGGATAAATTAATTATTTTGTGGGAATTAATAAGGTTAATATAATGATGAAATATGAAGAAGGGGACATTAGACAAATGACTAGAAAGTGGATATATTAGAAGTATAAATTAGATTAATTGGAATTAGTGTCGAATAATAGGAATATGAGTGACTATAATATAATTGAGTGAATTTTTATGCATAAAAAACTATTAAAAATGTTGGTAATAATTACTTCATAACTAATGAGTGTGGTGACATCATAAAAACCCATTCTAGTTAGACTATGTGCTACAACACTGACATTGTATGAGTTTTAAAATAGTTCTAAGGAATGTTTAAATATTATGTGTTTTTATATGGGTGTTTTAATTTATGAAAACATTCCTAACATTAATGTATATATATGAGTAATATTTGATAACTATGGTATGATATAGTGACCTAGATCCTCCTAGATCAGTTAGCCCTCTTTCAAGTGAAATGGTCCTATTGCATGCAATTAAAGTAAAATATGTGGAACCAATTTATAAACTTTAATTGATATATACAATATTATTTTTGATGTAACTTGACCTGCTTTGAAAATATAAAATAGAGGAACAATTTGTTGACATGATCATTTGAACTTGGTGTCAATGACTTGATCCAATTCTCTAGACACACTGAATTATGGATTGATCTAAGTTTTGTTCAGATTTTATATTGAATTTTGTTTATCCAATAGAGGGTGAAATTAATGGAAAAATATTATACATTGAAGACTAAATTTTACCAAGTTAATAAGTAATATTAAACTCAAAATAATTCTCTCCCACTTTATTGGTGACATTGTAGTTTTTGTACTAAAGTGGACAAATCTTAAAATAAGGTCCTATTATTATTTCCTTTTATAGGTGTAGATAGACTTGATCACCAACCTATAATGTATGTGGTTTATGAATATTATCATAACACTTATTATACTTAACATTATCCTTTTTATACTTGTATGCTTTTACTTCTAAATGTGTTTAATGAGTTGAACAACTTTATCAACCTCCTTTTGAGATAAATTATTTGTTAATATTAACATAAAACCATGATAAGATATGTCAATACATGCTATAGATTTGAAACATAATAAAATATGAAAAGAGTTGTGTGGTAAAGTCATGGATAATTAATTTTTATCTATATTGAATGAAAGGAAGGATTTCATATATGTTACTTCATTAAATTGTACACTCTAAGAAAATAAACTACCTTGGTTAATAATTATGTCTATCCATAAATATTTGGATGAAATTCAATAGAATTTTTCAATATTTTTCTAACATAGTCCAAATCACTTCTAATAAATTTCTCAAACCATGTGCCTTGATCACATAATATAGTTTTTAATATTCCAAACTATATCTAGACATGATAGAAGTATAGTTGATTTATTTATATAGGTGAGATTACTTTCTTATAAGGTACTATAATTTACATATTGGAGAATATATCAACTACTCCATAAACACAAGAATTATTATGCATGATAGTAGAGCAGTCTATGAGGAAGTATATATAAATGTATAACCATGGTCTTGTTGAAATTATAAGATATGTCTACAAGCCTTTATTTTTTTTAACCAATTTTTAAATCACACATGTGATAAAAGACTTGATGTGTTTTGAAACATCTATCCTAATGTGTGGCTAGAATAAGTACTTAATAAACACCATAAGAGTCTTATCAAATTCAAAGTGTCCTACAACATTTTTTAAAATAGCCTCCTACATTAGTTATTATCTCTCTACCTCATTATAATTCACAAGTGTCTAAGATGATATAGGATTCCATCCTACAATTGTAAGTCTAAAATAAAATTACTATCAATGAAATTATTATAGATATCCAAAAAAATTGTCTCAAGGATATAATTATGACCATGTGTTGAATATGTGTCAACATGCATGATTTACATAATTATGTATTGAAATAGTGTATGTCTTAGAAAATATATGACTATATTTTCTCTTCCCTTCTTATTAATGTTCAAATGGATTTATTAAAAGTAAGAATACCATTTTCAATGCCACTCTATTTGTAACTTTTTTGATTCTACAAAAATTAAATTAGATATTTATATATGTGGATGATAGTATTCATTCCCAATATATATTTATCAAATTTAATATGTGCTTGAAAAATACATAATTGAGAAAATCATATGTTGGGTATTTTCTTATCGGTGTGGTGATTTTTTTTAATTGTGGTAAGAAACTAGATGACCATATTGAGTGGAGATTGTTCCAAGTGTATAATCTAAAGCATTAGTCTCAAAAAAAAAATATTTGTTGAACATATTGTAAAGTGTGGAATAAATTTTGAATTTTAGTTCCTTCAATCCTTTTTATTGTGCAACTAGGCTAATGAAGTTTTATCTACTACCAACTTTGATAACTTTTTATAGGTGCTAAGACACATTAGAAAAACAAAGTACAAAACACATAAATATTGTATAATACCTAAAATATATAGAGATATGTGATTTTTTTACATTACTAAATGACTTTAATATTGGTTGGGTCTATATTTATGTGTCTATTAGGTATCTTAGGTGTTATATCTCCCTCATGTAAAATGATAATTTTCCATGATTTCATAAAACCTATGATTCGACAAAGTATTAATAACTTTATCTATATCTGACACAAATGTTATTCTAATGTTTTACTAAATATTAGGATGCAATCAAGATAAACTATGATAAATTAATTGGTGAATGGATTATGAATGTCATGCATTATCTACATGAATGCAGATGGATTATTTCTTAGGATGAATATTGTGACTAACCAATCAAAAAAACCTTATTTTTCATTAAAGGATAACTTATAAATGTCTATATGATCCAAAAGATTTTAATAATATCCAGATGTAAGATCAATTTCATTAAAGTTAGTCTATAAAGTCCTCAATCCCTAGAATATGATATCAATTCTTCATAGTGATAATTTTGAGACATATGCAATCGATGCATAACCTCCATGCATCATCCTTATTTAGTGAAAAAAATGGAATACTAAAAGTAAATGATATGGGCCTTATATGTCCTTTATTGATGGGCTCATGGATATGTCTCTTGATATTCTCATTATATAAATATGATATATCATATAAATGGGCATTAGATACAGGGAGTCCATGAATATCCAATGTGTAAACACTTCCTTTAGTGTTTGAACATATCCCTTTATTATCCTAACTCGTGTATCATCCATGATATTTATTCTATTATTGGTGGAATAAATATGGTATGAATATCACCATTAAAATAAAAATATATATAAGTGATGATATTCTTGCATTTTTTGGAGTCAATGAGTGATATCTAAGTAACTACTTTTAGTAAGTGATATTTATTATCACCAAAATATATGAATATAATTCTTAGATTTTCATCAAAGACTTCATGTTGATGGAAAATATATGGTTTTATGGGTAAAGCATCACATACCTCTAAAGGAGAGATGTCACAAAGGATTATATCTTATAAGTCTTTCATTTTTTTAAATAGTGTATAGTACTAAGTGACACATTTTATAGATCCCACATTGAACCATCCATTAGAGTATGATTTTGGGTGAGACATTTTAAAAATTTAAATCTATGAACTAATTTAGGAAAAATAATGTTTTTATGACTTTAGTTTTCAATGATGAAGTGTTCCATTTGATTATTGATCCACATTTGAGATTGGAACACTATTTATGTTTCCTCTATTTTTATAGAGGGAGTAGATATGTTTGTGGTAACCACCATGGCACTAGGTTCAGATTCCATGATCTACTTCCCCTTGTCCAATGTCATTGTGTTTTTACCTATTACTTCAAGTTTCAAAGGTAGGGTTTTCATAGTGAAACACTCCTCATTGGAATGACTATATGAGTTGTGAACTAAACACCACTTTCTAATATTGGACTACTTTCACTTGATGATTGATTTTTCTTATCATGATGGTGCTAAGATTAATTCCCTAGTTTGTAATTTTATTTGCAAGGATTAAAGTATGTTAAGGTTGGGATGTGTAATATTTGGTTTTAGTCTTAAACTTGGACTTTGACCAAATATACAATAAAATATGTATGGATATCCAATTGAATAGATATTACAAAACACATATCTAACTAGATGTGGGGTCTAAATCCTAACCTGAACTTTAAAACAAGGTTCTTATTTGAATCATTAACACCCAATTTATACGCAAAATTATGAAAGTTCTATGTATATTCTTGAACATTCTAATCATTACATTATATAAACTAAGTAACTTGGCGTACTAGTCATCATAGTTTCCAATAGAATAATCATATTTGAGTTATTTTATGAACCAATTCCATGTGTTTATAAATTTATTTAAGTTAAATTAATATTCACCATATTCATGTGAATTATCATATTTATTCCACTATTAATTTAATGATAAATATAATTTTAGAAGAGAGAATGTAATCCTTTCATGATCAGATAAATTATTCACAATGTAGTGTGAATATATTATGTTAATCTAGTTATATAGGTCATTTGCATATATTTTATTTGTAAAAAAAACAATATTTAGTTTTAATTGTACCTTATATGTCATTTGACCAAAAAATAGATGGTCTAAATGAGATATTTATAATAAGTCTAATACTTGAGAAGTAGTGATAAATGACTAATAATATTCACCTTCTCTCATACATGGTGGTATTATAATTCATATTGTTGTATTTTGAATGTGTCCTCTATTATTTTATAAAATAATTCTACAGCTAACATTATTTAGGAGTTATCTCCTATATGAGGACATGTAGGAAGGTATGATGATGGATCATGATTATATAGCCCTAGCTTCATATTTTCAAACCTCATATCAGTGGGAATACAAGTAGAGACAAAATTAAAAAAATAAAATACTACCATTTAGAAATAATATGAATTATGTATTCTATATTACCACTGATTTAGGACTAAGTTGAGTAATGGTGGACAAATACACTAAATGGATTCAACGGGATTATATGTAGAAGAGATTTCTATGACAAATGTTAGAGTTATTCAGAGTGAAAAATAATAAGGAAAGCATATAAGACAATTGAAAACCAATGAAAAATGGTAAAAATAAATTTGTCTTATGTTAAGTTCTATTAAATATGTGAGTTATTATATGTTTGGTGTTTATATAATCCCTTTTATTCATTGTTATATTTATTTTGTATCTAAAAGTATTATAAGTTACATTTAAATAAAAAATATGGAGATGAAATATTGGTTGAGCCATTAAAAAGTTTTTTTTAAACATAATCATGACAAATAAATGAAATTATATCATCAAACATTATTACTAATAGACTATGTGATATAGTAATAACACTATAGAGTTTCATTTAGTAACATTGAAAAAGAGTTAGATATTACAGATGACAATGTAGGTGTTTTACTTGAATTAGAATTTACTAATGTCAAGATATGGCTATAATGAGAAACAACCTTTAACTATAGTATGATCTAGTGATGATCATTTTGGATCATCTATTAATCCATCAAAATGTATATTTTGTTGTAATTTAGATATTTTATTACCTAGATGTTGTAAAAATTAAATTTTGCATGTATTTTCTACCTCTTCATCAAATTTAATCTATTTTTTATCACCTTCAATATACAGTTGGATAGTCAATTTGCCCATCTATGGAATATTCTATAATTTACATGTCTATTTTGTGTCATTTTTATTAGAAACCAAACCTAGTGGATATTTTTATAATTGGATTATTGTGATGATCTCTTAATCCTTAAATTTATAAATCTTTTTTCTATAATGTTGGATAAATAACTATTTTGTGTCTAATTATTTTTTAATAATTTAAATTTGTGTTCCCTTTTTTATGTGATAATTCACCCATAATTGTATTTAAAGTAGACAATAGAATTATAATTGTTTTTATAAACTTTTGTAGTAGAATACAATATTTTTCTTATACATTAGTAACTTGAAATATTGTGGAAGATTCTATATCCATAAATTTTACATTGTTTATTAAATTTTTCATTCCCATTAGATATTCATCATTGATACATTGTGTAATGTGCAATTACTCATGTGATAGATTCAAATTAGACATCCAAAAATATTGTTTCAATGGAGTACTTATTATGAGTGATTCATATTGTGAATTGATATTGAAAATAATATTTGTACTTATATCCTTTGAATTTGTTTGAATGGGTGCCTTCCCTTTATTTTGATTTTATTATGCATGAAGATAATCATTTGATTTATTAGGTGTGAACTATTGTGATAGTCTCTTGTGAAAATAGGTGTAAATTTGAGATGAGATAAGTTATTAACTATATTCATCATAATTTCATTACAATCATCATCATCATCATCATCATCATCATCATCATCATCATCACTATTATCCTTCATAAATATTCAATTAGGAATTTTCATAGTGACTAATAAATGAATATTTGGGTCTTCTCCTCTTTTACTTCAAAAACATTTTGTGGTTCTTTTTCTATTTCATGATATATTTTTATATTTGGAGTTGGCTCTTTTTCATTAGCTTTATTTGACTCTCCAACTTCATGTGTGTGTATTTGTTTCATTGGTATAACTTGTAATGGTGGTATTATGGAGGAATGAGAATTAATAGATTAAAAAATATATCCCTCACTATATTTTGCTACATTTAATTACTTTAAATAATGTTTACATGTAGGACATGTATGTAAACATCCCTCATGCGAAAAAGTAGACATTAATGTAAGTTGGATGGAGTAACCTCCATATCATGGATCCCAAGTCTACCCAAGAGTATATTTTAATGTAATCTATTTAGAATTACATGAAATATTGTACATAACATTTTGGGACCCACTATGCCATTTAAAGTGATTGATCCTAGCATTTGGTGAACAATATTATCAAATACTTTTATATTATTATTAGACTTATAAATGGAGTCCATATTTATTCAAAGTGTTTTAAAAAATGTGATATTTAAAATATTAAATTATGATCCATTATCTACTAGAACATTATTGATTTTATTATTTAATATTTTTTCTTGAATGGACAATGGATAATTTTGATCTATAGTATGATGAGTGGTCAAATATTCTTTGTCAAAAGGTATTGTGTGCCCACTATCCTTAAATCATTCAAAATATATGTGAAATAATTTTTCTCAATATTATTTGCTAAATTTGTATCATGTGATGCCATATAAAGAATAACTTTATGAATAATAGAATCATTTGGATAATACAATAGGGAGATCATTGTTGGATTATTATTATGTTGAACAATGACATTATACTCTTTAATCATACTAATTGTTTCCCTTAGAGGTGGAGGGGAATTAAGAGGGACATGATGATTACCTTCATTTTTTTCACAAGATGATTCACTCTACCTCTTTGGGTTGTCATATCATGGAGTAAATAATCCAACATAAGCCTAGGGAGAATAATGAGGGTGGTATGGTGGTTATCAATACCTTAAGGTCTAAGTGGAGGAGGAACAAAATTATAAATACATGTACTTTCTTGTCAATTAGTAACCAAAATCATCTCATATTCAATATTTATATAATATTTTTAACTATTAATGAGAGATAAAAATTCATAATAGCTAATGTATTCCTTATTTCTATTACAATTAAATTTAACCCATTATGTTGCATGTTTTGGAAACATGTGCAATATTCTAAGAAAGGATCATGAAATCATGATAATAATATATTGAATAAAAAAATATACACTCTAAACAACCTTTAAAAATATTTTATGGTTTTTATATTTTGAATAAGGGGAAATTAGAAATTAGATCTAAAACAATACAATAAGATAAATTTGAAACACTAGGAAGATAAAATGAAACCCTGAGGGACAAAGACCTATACTTTTTCATTCTAAATAAAAAGTTCATGTTCAATAAAGTATCCTATTTTGTTTTATATTTATGTGATCTAAATACACCAAAAATATTTACATTTGGATTACATAAGATAATACATTTACAACATAATTTTGAATGTAACAAAGAGACTGATTTTGCTTACTAAATATAGAAATGATCAAGTAAACAAGATAAATAAGGCACTTAGATGATTTTTAAACTTATTTACAATTTTCATGTTTCAAAATATTAAACATGAATCTATAATATCTATGTAACTACTCATATTAGGAAATGGATTGTTAAAACTTCCACAGATGTTTTTGGTGAAAGATTAGACACCTATGACAAATTTTACTATCACATGTCCTCTAGTACTATCCTTGTATATTTTTTCATATGTTTTATCCCATATTTTTATTTCTACCATTGTAACTTATTTTTTATTTTTACCCTCATTATTATGTGCATGTTCCGATTATATCTCTTTTCTTTAAGAATTTGGCTCAACTTTTTGACATACTATTGGTTTAAAAGATGGGGATAAAGTATCGGTTTGAGAACCTCAACCACTCCTAATTAATTTTTTTGATAATGGTCCAAATTATAATACTCTAAACATGAATCAAACCACACACAACTATCCCACCTATGTGTGTGTGCTTAATCATGACTCACTAGAAATAAATGCAAATTTTATCTTTCAACAATTCACAACATGAAACTTTATCCTTGCATTAGTATTTATATTAGGCCTTGAGGTTTTATCCTTTGTGTTTTTTGTATATGTATTAATTTATGTAAATATTTCAAAGATGTGAAAATATATTTCCCAATGTGAAAGTGATTCTAAATGTAACTTCCTATTCAGCCCATATCCTAAGACATTAGGATTTATTTGCATTATATATAAGTCTTTAATATTTCCCCTATAACCATCATGTGAAACTATATAAACCAAAATTTGGTAAAATATTATTTATGTCATTTATCACAACCTTGTATGCATAGGCTATTTATTGGGAATTGGGTTTCTATTCTCGCATTCTATTTGAGAATTATTATATATATACAGATATGTATGTTTCTCTATTGTTTATGTATCTTTCCATTTGGTCATGGGAATAATTAGTCTTGGTATTTTATCCTTATATATAATTCTTTGGTAACTATAGAGGACTTATCTACATCCTTGTCCATTTAGCATGGAGTTTTTTATGTGTGATTTTGGGAAATTATTTCGAATCATGTTTCATTTAATTCTTATTTTTTATATTCGGTCTTATATTTTGTAGGATTTAATGTACCAATATATCC